>VZRF01013452.1:672117-713008 GCA_013396875.1 Vireo altiloquus
CGTGCTCTCAGGGCCCGGTTTGGCCAGGGCAGGGTTTGCTCGGGGCTCTGGCGCAGGAGGGGCGGGTGCCGGGGCCGCCGCGGGGCCCTCAGGCCGCCATCTTGGCCGCGGGCAGCGCTGCGGGGCCGCCGCCGCCAGGTGGCGCCGGGGCGCGCGCGGGGCCGCCTGAGGGGCGAGGCGGGAACGGCCGGGAGGAGGCGGGGAGGGCACCGGCAGGGCACNACTCCTACAGACACCTATACATCACTACAGACACTTATACACACCTATAGACACCTACAGGCACCTATACACACCTACAGACACCTACATATCACTACAGACACCTACAGACACTTCTACACACCTGTAGACACCTATACATCACTACAGACACCTACAGACACTTCTACACACCTATAAACACCTACAGACACCTACACATCCCTACAGGCACCTATAGACCCCTACAGACACCTATGCAACTCTACACACCCCTATAGACACCTATAGACCCCTGCACACACCTACAGACACGTAGAAACCCCGGCACATCCCCGCACACCCCTACAAACACCTACAGCCGTCTAGAAAGGAGGCACATTTAGTCTGTGCTAAGTGTGAGACACAAGAGGTTGGTTTCTTTGGCCAGAGATCCCTGGAGCGCGCTCCTGAAGAGCAGTGATTGCTTTGGTGGTCGGGCATCGCCCGCTCAACGCCAAGGCTGCAGTCAATAGCTCTTCACTGCTCACTATATTGTCTGATTTGCTGTTAGGGTCATTCGTGCACCTTGGGAGCTTATGCTGAGATGTTTTATGTTCCCCGTGCTTTTTGCCATCCGTCAGGCATGCACCTCACGTTGCTAGCTCCAGTGGAGGGAGGCTGGTAAGTGTTCAGATGGATCCCACGAGCTTTTGAACCTCTCCTGAGCCTTCTCTTGCCAACCTTTCCTACCCCAGGCTCTTGCACCTCTTGTTCTCTTATTGTTTCCGTGGGTCAGTGCTGGTTACCTTTTTAGATGGGATTTTTTGTGTGAAAGCACAATTGGAAAAGGTGTCTACTCAGATACGAACAGCTGCTTTAGTTACCAGTGAGCAAATTCACTGTTTCCGTTTCTTTTGCTCCTCGTCCTTAAAGAGGACGTACAGATAGCAACAAAATCTCTGCTTGTATTGATAACACTTTTTGTTATTTTTAAATGCATGTGTTGATCTTCCAGCCATACTCATCAATTACAAAACCTAGTCTTGCTGATTTCAATTAAAAGACAAAGCTCAGGCAAAACTTCCCTCCTCCGACTAGCTCAGTAAAGTCTACGAAGATAAACACCTTTTTTTTTCTCATGGGCTACTGTACTCTGGTGTTTGTGCACTTGAGTAAATCTTCAGTAAGATAAAGTAAAATACATTGCCCAAGGGGAAATCAATGCTGTTTCGTGGTGTGGGGTTTCAGAGCAGTCCTGCTCTGGTGGCTCATGCTGTACCTGGAGCATCCTTTCCCTTTGACAGTGCTGACTCCTGTTGAACCTGGCTGCTGCTGTGGCTCTGCAATCAGATTTGCATATCATTTCCTTCCAGCACAGGCTGCTGCTGCAACAGCAGCTCTCTTGGGTCTTGGATTGGTCATTTTCTTCTACCCTCAAAGAAAGATGGTTTAAATTTGTTTCTTGTCTGCTCTGCCATTGTTATCCTGGGTTTGTGCACCATCTCTCTGGCTCTGTTCCAAGATCTTGTTCAGAGTTGCAGCAGTTATCATATCAATTACAGCAGCATTGTGCTGTAGGAGTGGCTTTTCCCTACTCTGACACCAGCATTAGGAGTTTGTACCTTATCTTTGGAAATTCCAGGCTCAAATTTTAATCTGATGTAATTTACCTGAATATGAACCTTACCCCAGCCCAACAATCTGTTCTTCACGTGTGTTTTATGGTAGAGAAGGATTTTCCTGCCTGCCATGGACCCAAAATAATTCAGTAGAACAAACCTGAAGCAGAATCGATCTGCTTCATCTCTCCCATTCTTTATTATTCTGGATTTTGATTTAAGATTAAGAAATATCAGTATGCCTCCATTGACAGGGACCCAGCCTGGGTGTCTGTGCTCCATTTCTGTTGGATCTGCAGGATATCCTGGAAAGATATCCCAGCATCTGGGGCTGTGGTCATGTCACTGCTGGGGGAGGTGGCCGGGTGAGCCTTTGGAGGCTGCAGTGCTGACAGCAGCAGCGCAGGGGACACTGTTGGTTTGTTTACAGGAGAAAGCTTTTACTGTTTGTTCTGCTATTGCAGAACACTTAGAGCGTGATAAAAGCACTTGATCTGCATTGATCTACTCTACTGTGGTAATAAAAACACCATAACATCTTACTAGGAGTAATTTTATATGTGTATTGCTTTGTTTATACTCAGTTGTTAAAAACACAACTTCCTAAAAAAACCAGACACACACAAGTCACATGACCACCGGCAAAATGTGCAAGTACCTGTTGGAGTTTGTAAAGCTTGATCCAGGGATAAAATTACCTACAGCAGTCATTTATTTGAGATTCTAGATTAAATATCTCAAAATGCCCAGAAAATTCCCTGCACTATTGGCCCCATGCCAGGTTCTCTCCATTCTAGCTAAAGATCCTTACTGTTTCCTGTGTGGTTAAAGATTTTCTCGTAGCTCCAGTCAGCCTTTCCTGACCTCAACCCGTCCAGTGAGCACTGGGTGCAGCTGCCTCACCCCACAGCTCTGCCAGGTACCAGAGCAAGCTCTGGCAGCTTCAGCTGCAGGAAGAATCCCGTTCAGTTCCTGCAGGTCCAGGGCAAGCAGCAACTGCCCAGGAGAATAATGGCTATTCAGTGTGCCGTGGACAGGAGATGGTGCACACTGATTTCATCCTCAGCTGCTGAACTCCAGTGAATCTTCAGAAAAACACAGCTTATATAGTGTAAAGAATTCAGTAAAGAATAGTAACTTGGCCAAATTCGGTCATTTTTTCCTGGAAATGGGAAAATATGTCCCAGATGAGGGTAGTTTTCTGCCAATTGAAAATCCCTGCTGTAGCTTATGAAGGCGTCAGAGCTTTTCAAAAGAGCTAAACAACACATACTTTTTCTTAATTTCATTATCTGAATTGGTTTGGTTTTATTCCCTAGAACTTTCCAAAATTGTTAAACTTGCAGCAAATACCCAATCTGAGAAAATGAGCAGAGCTGGAGGTTCTGTGGGGCTGGGCTACCCATACAAACAGTGTTGTGTAACTGGGACACCAGTAAGAACCACTGAAGGCCAGGCTGGTCATACACAAACTGCCTTGAGCTGGGCTTGAACAAGTACAGTGCTTTCAATTTTATTTGTTTTTAAAGAAAAAATTTGGAATTTTGCATAATGGTATATTCATGCTTGCAAGCACCTTGTAATGATGACATTAGCAAAGAAAAGAGGGAAGGAATCTGTAGGAGAAAAGTGAGTTATCAGGATTCACTCTTTGTGTTTGGAATATCCAGAGGTGGGCTTAAGAGAAAGGACCTTGTACTAAATATAAATTACAAACGTGGCTGGGTAAGTGTGCTGAGTTGTGAGAATGTAACACCTCCAGAGGGAAGAGATCAGGGGAAGGAACCTTCTCTTGTGAAGTTTGCAGCTCTGGGGCAGAAAAGCTTTTCTGCTGTAAAGCTTGAACTTTGTATGGGAGAAACTGTGATTTCAGACATTTTTATTCAAAGATGTTATCTGTGTCCTGGCTGAATGGGGTGCTGCAGTCTCAGGGAAAGGACAGGAAATCTATTTTAGAGAACTGCAGCATGTGGAGTTTAAAGAAACTGTTCGTATCTTCTGATGGGAGAAAGCTGAACATTAGCAACTCATTGTTTTCAGCTTGCAATAGCTCTTGTATTCTTAAAGCTGGAAATTTTCTTTCAACAGAATTGGCTGAGGATCTTGTCAAATATTTATTTTAAGAGTATTTTTAAACCCTTGTATAATTGCAGACTTATAAAACATAAACTCCAAAAAAATCTCCTGCTGCTGGTATGAAGAAAAAGTGCACATTTGTTAGATAATTGTTCTGGAGGCTTTTTACTGTCCTTTTATTTTCTACAAATATTGTAATCTATAGAGCAGCAGCTGCTCCTCTGAGGTGGGGTTTGCTCTCTTGTCCTGGATGATGGTTTTTCCTGGCACCTGGAGTTGATTCTCTTTTTCTTCATACCAGCAGCAGGAGATTTTTTCGGAGTTTACATTCACCTGAGCTCAGTAATGAGCAGGAGTTATTGGTGAGTCTGGAGTATCTAGGAAAGAGCCATGTGCTCAACAGTACTTCCCAGTGATTGTGGAACCACAGACTTCTGGCTGCAGTCTCCATAGATTGAGAAGCTACCCATTTTCTGAGAAGAAAGCTCAGGGGGGGTAAGGAGCTGTGTGGAGTTCAGGTTTTGCTTCAGGTACAAGACAGCAAGCTGTGTCTTATCAGAAACAGATCACTGGAGTGAGAAATCTTTCCTATGCTGAGACTTTACATTTCTTAACTTCTGCGGATCATCCTTCAAATGTAACTCGAGGGAGGTGTCAGGCTCACTCTGCTATATATTAGCAGTTTCTCTTCCTGAAGGCTCCAGAGCAGCACATACTGCAATTTCTGTTATCCTTTGCCACTGACAATGTGTGATCACATGCATGTCATGCTACTTCTTTGTGTCCTAATTTACCTCACAAGATAATATTTGGTGTTTTCAAAGTGCTATGAGATTTTTCTGACAGCCTTGAAGAAAAATATTTGTTAAATTAATACTAAACCATACCAGATGGGAAAGATGAGAGGAGAGAAAATAGAGCAGACTATTTCAAAACTGGGGGTGTACTATGTTCATATTTAAAACTCATTAATTTTCAAGTGCTGAATACTACAGGCTGGGTTGGGGTTTTTTTAATAATGGGGAAAATAAAAAAATCCTGCATGTGCTTAAATATTTAATGTTAAGAACCTTAGGGGGTGTTCAGTTTATTTTACCTGAAGGTATGCTTGAAATTCATTCAGTTCCATTGTGATTTGGACTGATGCATTAACGGGTTTGAGAGCTGGTTCTGTGTTGAGAAAGAAAACAGTTTAAAATGGGAACATTCAAGGGAGGGGATGCAGTAGGCCCAGAAGTCAAGATTTCAGCTGTCAAGCTGCTGTGACAGTGACAGTTTGCATTGTTCAAGTGGGCAAGAACAGAAGTCAAAATACAAAAGTACTGCCTGTTGGCACCTGAATCGATTGTGTTTGAGTGCACTCAGAGCAGGTGTGAAAAGGCTTTGCAGCAGACGTGTCCTTGTCACACTGTGCCAGGCAGGACAGCACAGGCACAAACATCAGGGTTTGTGCAGCACGTGAGTTACACACACAGCAGTGGGGAGACACTGCAGAGCCATCGCTGCTCCAGAGGAGAGCAAAGCTCTTGTATAAACAGGTGCCACTTGTTGGGGAGAATCAGCTTTTAATTAAGCCATCGTGCTGCAATGGCACCAGGGAAAAAAAGGGTCTCATTTATGCTCAACAAAGAAGTTAGAATAACAATTCAAATTCTTTTTTAGTCAGTGCTAAGATTGGCTTCTGACTTCCTGTTCTCTAATGGGAGGGATTAGGCCCTTTATGTTTTGAAAGATACTGAGCCAATTCTTGTTACAAAATTCCAGTACTGAGATCAAATGAATGAACAAAAACAACTAGAAAAAACTTGATTTGTCAGAGAGGCACCTTCATTAGTGCTCTGGTCTCTTTTCTGTTATAGGAATTGTTTTTAAGCTATAATTGGATCTCACTGACAAAAGCTTCTGGCAACATATGTAAAGATTTGTAAAATGCTGCCTTTCTGTAAGCTGGTCTGATCTGTGCCAGAAAATAGGAACCAGAGCTCCTCCCTCGTGTCAGTGCTAGGGACTATTGGTTAGTTCAGCTTGAAATGCACTCTGCAGCACACGGGTGCTGGCTCTCATTCTTGCTCATGAAAAGCAGGAAAAATCTTCCTTCAGCAGTGTTTTACATAACCCTGTGCAGAGTTTAAGTGAATTACTTACAGAGCAGGTATTTGCTGGTGCCAGTCAATAGCAGGAATTGTTGCCTCACCCCACATCCCTCTGCTGCTCCTGAAAGGAATGCAGGAGCAGAGCTGCTGCTCACACACTGATGATGGAAGTGTTTGCATGTTCCTGCAGCAGAGCTGCTGCTCACACACGGATGATGGATGTCACACTGCAGCTCCGCAGGCCTAGCTGCTGGGGCAGTGGGGGTGGCTGCAGCTGCAGCAGCTTTGCTGTCTGTGCTTGCATTTCTGTCTGCAGTGCAGGCTCAGTGCCGCATTTACACTGTCAGACAGGGCTGGGTGTGCTCAGTGGTACAACACAACCTGTGTGAAATACTTCTGGTTCAGGGCTCCTCTTCATAAACCTGGGCTGTGCTGCTGCTGCCAGTTCTTCAAACCCCCAGAGCAAGGAAATGACAAAAGCTAAACTTGCCTGCTGTCTCTGGTGTGAAGGCCCCAGTGAAAGGTGCTCTTGGGTCCTTCAGCAGAATCACCTGCCTGGCTTTCCCTGCAGTCCCCAGCCGGGACTGTAACTTTGTTACAGTGTGCCATTCATACAGCTGGTGTTAAGAGAAAATAACCACGTTTCCCAAATCCTAGAACTGCCTTACTGGTGAAGGCTGACTCTGTTTCCTGTTTCAGGGTTTCTTTGGTTATACTGTTTTTTCTCAGTTTGTGCTCTACCAGCTACATATTATACTCCAGCTGAGATGAGGAAACATCCTGCAGGATGTATGATGTTAGGGTTAAACATTTCAAATGGATTTTAGTACACTGAGAATTTCTGTTCTTGCCAGCCATAGTTGTGGTGAGCGTGTTGGGAACTTTGTTTTACCATATTTCTGTGGATTATTGTCTCCAAGCATGGTATGCTCCTCTCCTTACTGCTGTAACCATGTAATAGATACTTTTGGAACGGTGTCCCATCAGAGGAATGTCTGTGGAAATTGTGGTCTCAGTGTGACAAAACCAAAAACTTCTGCGTTTATTTTGTTCCTATTTTTATTTCTGCACAGGAAGAAAAAAAGCTGTAAAATTATTATCTGTTTACAAACATTTTACTTTATAAAACAAGTTCATAATTTATACTCAGGATTCAATTGGGGTTGAAAATCACTGCAGCTGTCTTCATGCAAGCTGTTCTGTCTCTGAGCTTCCAGTTTAATGTATGCAGTCTGCCACATTAATTCTTGAAGTAGCTCTTAAGTGGGAAGCTGTAAAAGGGGTGATCTTGGACCAAGATACTTTTGAAAATAGGGTGCTCATCTTTGGTTCCTTGTGTCCAAATGGGCTCAAGTAAATAAGCCATTTTACAGCAGCCTTCAGAATCATGAAAAGTGTTAATAAAATCTCTGCAACTTTTGTAGTACAGGGAAAGCTACTCATAAAGTGAATTCAAGTCTCTGGAAAAAAGAGCCCTAAGGGAGAAAGAGAGGGCAGTAATACTTAACCATATGGGTTTCATTAATGTGGGAATGAGTGAAGTGTTGGAAATGCAAAGTGAATTCAAGAAACACCTGGGCTTCTTTGTGCAGAGGAAAGAGCTGGACTGGAAGTAAAAGGGCATGAATGTGAAGGATGAAGGATCTGCGACCAGGTGAAGGGTTTTTCAATCTAGCCAGTGCCTTGTGGTCAGATGTTTGTGGCATCAGTATGTGCTGGCAGCGTCCTTTTGTCACCTGGGTGCGACTTTTGGGGCAAAGTATTAATCTTCCTTAGTTTCCAGGCTTGTACTGTAAATCTAATTTTGAAAATAACCAATTTAACCCTTGCCTGTTTCCCAGGATGGAGCACGTGCCATCTCACTGGTCCCACCGCTCCCGGCCGGGCCCTCGTCCGTGGCCTCGGGCACTCCGGGCTGATGTCGTGATGTTCCGGGGAAGAGGCTTTACTGCGGAGCAGCGGCAGCTGCGTGTGCGCCCGCGGGCCTCTCCGCGCATCCCCGCGACCACCCGCGCATCCCCGCGGGCCTCTCCGCGCACCCCCGCGCCAGCTCCCTCGCTGCCCGCACACCGCACCCCCGGGCTCCGGCTGCTCCTTCCCGATTTCCCAGCGTCGCCATTCCAAGGCAGCAGTGCTGAACAGCCTGTTTTACACAGGTGCCTCTGGGGTGAATGGTGAGAGAGTGAGGGGGTTTGCGGCTGTAAGGAAAGTCCAAATACCCCTGAGCTTAGAGCTCGCTTAGGTCGGGTTTCTCCTCTCTCGCTTCTGAGGAGTCTTTACTCAGCAGTGACATTTTTTCCTGTGGTAACAAACGCAGCCGAGCAGATGGTGAGTGTGAACACACGGACTGCGGCTCTGCCTGGAGTCGGGAACAGGGAGCAGGGCTGGCGCTGCCTCCCAGTTTCCAGGAGTGTTTACAAGTTAATGGACTTGTTCCACTCCAAATAACCCATGCTATGTGCTGGGTTCAGCGGTCAAGAGATCCTTTAGGAGTAATCGAGGAACACATGAGGTTTTTAGACACTGAGCTTGTGGGGCTTTTTTCCTATGACTGATTTTAGCACATTCGTCTTCAATATGAAACTGCTAGGAGAAGTAGAAGGAACAGTGGATAGCAACATGCAGCCTTCACCTGAAGGAGCCAACAAGAAAGATGGAAAGGGAATATTTCAAAGGGCTTGGAGCAACAGGACAGGGGGCAATGGCCAGAGGGCAATGTTAGATGGGATATTGGGAAGAAATTCTTCGCTGCGAGGGTGGTGATGCCCTGGCACAGTTGCCCAGAGAAGCTGTGGCTGCCCCATCTCTGGAAATGCCCAAGGCCAGGGCTTGGAGCAACCTGGGACAGTGGTTTTGTTGTGGCTTGTGTAAAATGTTCCTCACGTCCATAGCAGTTTATTCAAACAGGACTGAAGGCCAGGTTCCTGTTGGGAAAAGGAAGGGTACCGTACTTATCTCACCTTTGACTTGAAATGTAACATCACAACTTCTGGGAAAGACCAAACTACTTGCTCTGAATATGTGCAAGTGTATCTTTAATACCGAAACGCTGTCAGTGATTTACTATAACCTTAAGGAGGTTTCTCTCCAAGTAAAGCGCTGTCCTGTGTCTTGGGATGGGGCCGTGAGCACAGCAGGGGCCTGAGGGAGAAGGGGCAGGGCTGCTGCCCTGTGCTGTGGTTAGGGGCAGTGGGCGGGGGGTGACACTGCGGTTACAGCGTGCGCTTACACTGCATGGTTACACCGTGTGGTTTCACTGTGTGGTTTCACTGTGTGGTTACACCGTGGTTACACCGTGTGTCCCCCGCGTGTGCGCGCTCCCGGCAGTTCCGAACGGAGCCTGCCCAGCCCGGAGCTTCATTGGGCTCTGGGGCTGTGTGACATCATTGGCAGCCAATCGGGGACTGCTTTAGGGCAGAGTTTAAAGCTCTTTCATAATATATTTATATTCAGTGCAGATATTTTTGGGCATTCATTTTGTCGCAGAGTCCATGTGTCAATATGGCTTGGGGAAAAAAAAGAGAAAGGTATGAGCGTCGCATGTTTGCCCTTGGTTTTGCACTTCAGCCGGGCACCGAAACGCCGCAGGGATCCAGCTCTGCTGGGAAGGATTTCGCACTTAGGCTGCTCTGGGGCGTTCTCCCTGCTGGGCTGCGCCTGCTCGGACACAGCTGCCAGGATTGCCCAGTGCTCTGGCTCGCCAGGAGCAGACATGCAGGACGTGTGTGTGTGTCTGTGTGTCTGTCTGTGTGCGCCCGGGCTCCCCCCGCGGCTCCCCTCGCTCCTCCCGGCCGGGCTGGCTTTGGGTGCCCCGGGCTCCCGTGCCCTCGCCAGCCCCGCTGTGCCAGGTGCCCTGCTCTGCTGGCACGCACGGACCGATTCTGTGCTAGTTGACACAACTTGAAGGAGAACTGTTCCCTGATAGTGTCTCTTCCAGAAGAGTCTGGTTAATCCATGCAGAGCCCCCACCATTCCTGTTTAACTCTTTCCTTTCCTGAGTGCCCTCTCTAGCAGGCCCTTGTGGGATTGCAAAACTATTATAATTTCCAGCCCAGAAGAAAAAACCGTATTTCTTTTTAGAAAAAAAAAGAAACAGAGGCTTGTATCTGGAGTGGGACCCTCTGGGCTGTTCTTCTTCTGCCTAAGCGCTGTGGCTGTGCTCTTGTCAGGTTGCTAAAAGTCACATATTTGCATATGATGGGCTTGCAAAGCGTGAAAGTGCAGTGCTGAATTCTTCAGCCTCTTGGGATCCCAAATACTTTATGTGGTCCTGGGCAAGAGGCTTGGGAAGAAGTCTTTCAGGTGCTGTCTCTAGCAGGCTGCTCAGAGTTCACAAAGGATTCAGAAAATGAAGCATACAATGAGGTGAGAAAGCTTCTTGACATGGTTATTTTGAGATCACAAAAGGGAATGTCAGCTGCAGAGAGGCCTTACAACACTGAGAGACTGAGAGCAAAACTCTAGCCAAAACAAGGTGTCAGTAAATTATGATGCAGATGGGGTTGATGTGAGGGAGCCTCACATGAGTGGTGTTGGTCTATGAACCAGCATTTTTCATTAAAGAGATCATGAAGAAATCCAGATGGCCTTGGGAAAACCTTCAGCTCACAGGTCAGTTATGGGCAAGAAAGAATTGAAAGTTAGGAACTATGAGGAAAAGTAAAAAGACACAAAATCAAAACCATCTTGTCCCCCTCTATACATCTGTGGTTTCATCTTTAACTTCAACTGAAATTCTGATCCTGTTGCAGCAGGACTAGAAAAAGGCATCTGGAGCAGGAGTTGGGAACCACATCCCTTTGGGAAAAAGCTAAGCAGACTTTAGTCTTCTCTTTTCCACACTCAACAAGAATCCACTGGAGTTTTGGAAATCTGAAATTGCATGAGACAGTAAGTAGAAATTATCAAGAAATATTCTCCAAATGAACTAAGGGAGGGTTTGTCACATGTGGTGTATCACTAAAGTTTGGAACTCACTGCTGCAAGTGTAACCGAAAGAAGATTTATATATGTTAAATTTTATCCAAGTAATTTAGCAAAGTTATCTTTCTATTTCTAGGAACTCTTATGCTGCAAATTCCTATAGGTTAGGGGAGTATTTCAGGCAGGAATGCTGCATGCTTGCCCTGTTTTTATGCTCTAAGCATCAGCTGCTGCTCTCAGCTGGAAACAAGTTCCTCAGCTTTGGTTGGACAGTGAAGGCATGCTGGCTATTCTTGTATTTGTGGGCAAATTTCTGCTGTACCACCACAGAACAGCATCCCAGCTGCTCACTAGAGGTTGACATACAAGCCAACCCTCACTGATCTTTATTTCCTGCTGTATTACTCTTGGAAAATGAGTGTTATTTTCCATCTCCTGTGACTTGTGGGTAGGTCAGTCTCTGTTTGTCTGAATGCCTTCCCAATGAGCATTAGAATATTGAGTCTTTTGCCAGGCTAAATCTAACACTTCCAGTTTTGCCACATTTGCAGGATCTGCTGGAGTGTCCAAGGTGCTTTCCATCCCCATTCCTTCTCTTCCTCAGGCCGAGGGAACCAGCAGGGTCAGCCTCTGCCCATGACGTGTGTCCAGCCCTATGAGCAGGCTGCTTGTCCTCCTGCTGGGTCTGCTCCCAGACCAGCAAACCCTCCTGGCCTGGGAGCCCCAGAGCAGACACAGGCCTGGACTGAGTGGTCACTCCCTCCCTGGCTGTGTCCCCTCTGCCCTGCCAGGGCCTGCTGGGTCAGGGCAGCTGCTGCTCTCTGAGGAGCACCAGCCCTTCCTGCAGAGCTGCCTTCTCACCAGCTGGAAATTGGGGTCACTCACCACTGCTCACCCTTATTAGATCTATGCTGACCCTTTCTGATCACCTCCTTTACTTTGGAGTGCTGGAAATGGATTCCAAAAGGGTTTGCTCCATATTTTCATTGGGACTGAGGTTAGGCTGAACTTCCTGTAGTTCTTCCTCCTCAGCCCTCAGGAAGCTGAGCATGACATTTGGCTTTTTTCCAGTCATCAAGAACCTGCTCTGATTGCCCTGACATTTAAGATGATTGACAGCTACCTCACAATGATGTGAACCAGCAGCTTTAGCATCCCCAAATGCATCTGTCTGGTCCCAAAGGTTTTGTTAGAGTTTCTTGTTTTGTTGGCTTATTTTAAATGTTTTTATCAGCTTGCTGTAATAGTCCCTCTTTGGATCTGCCTGTCTCAGGCACTTCCTCAGATTGTGCTACTAGACAGGGACCTGGGAACCTGGGAGCAGAGCTGGCAAAAAAACCAGGGCAAAGAATGCATGGAGTTAGCTTACTGATGAAATGAGAATAGTTGTGGTAGAAGGGTGCTGTGAAGGTCTCTGCCTGTGCTGCTCCTGTCCTGAAGGTGGAAATGCTCAGCATGTTCGTTTTTGTTGATCATAGTTTGTCTCATTCCTTGTTTCACTCCTGTTCTCGTCTGGCTTTCCTGAAGCTGAGCACGAGGCAGTTGGGAGGCTGGGGATGCCCGAGGAAGCCTCACAGACACAGATTGTCACACCAACCACAAATAGCAACAAGACACAGGCAGATCTTTGTTTGGAAGGACGTGCTCCTTGTGGAAATGGCGCATGGGGGAGAGGATTCTGTCAGCGAGGAGCTGGATCCATCACCTGCTGGTAACACACCAAACACCAGGTGTGGGACTGTGCACTCAGAACACACCTTGTGGTGACCTCCTGAATGCACTCACACCTCTGCTGCACCCCACACTTGTGTGTGCATCCTTGTTTTCTGTCTCCTTGCCAAGCAGCCGGTGGCTGCACCTTCCCAAGGCTTCAGCAAGATTATTGATTTGTGCACATCATTGCTGCAGCTGTTGAACAGATCTGAAGAGATTGAGGGTGAAGAGGGGGACATGGTTGTTGGTTTGTTCTTCTGTCCTTTCTCTAGATTGTCTTGACTTCATGTATCTCATTATTATTTATGAAATACAAATAACTCTTTGGCAGGTTTTTTGTATTTTCATGGTATTGTACTTCACAAGGGGAGCCTGATTCATCCTTGTCTTGAGGAAATTATATGCTGTAAGTGAAAGGTTTTCATTAATGACCAGTTTCAGCCAACAGGATCTATGTGATGCTTTCTGGAACTTGCATGGAATTAACCTTGCTCCAAAGTGCTTGCACAGAAATGTTTACAACAGCAAGGAAAGGACTTTTGTGTTTCTTAGAAAACTATTGCTGCCCGTTTTCTCCTGGTGTGACTACTGGCAGTGCTGCCCTAGAAATGAGGGACAGATTGTTTTACTCAGGAAATTGGAGTGATCTGTAACTTTAACTTCTCTCTACTTTTATTTTGGGGAAGACAATGACAGTGTTCATATTCCACCATGAATTATTACAGCTGAATGTTCTCACAGCTTCTTTGCTTCGGGCTTTTGGTCCTTTCTGATTTCAGAGGTGCAGGTTGTCACTAGCAGCACTTCCATGATCAATTCAGATTCTTCAGCTTGCCTTACCCAGTGCTTGTGGATGTTGGTTTTAGGAGGCTGTGAGTCTGAGAAGAAAAAACTTGGGTTTGTGTTACATTACAAGTTGTAACAGTGTGCCCATGGGAAGGAGGTGATGAACATACAGAGGAGAATCACTCACAAATACATGTGAGGATTTAATCTAAATATCTAAACTGGCCTCTGGAAACAGGTGAAGTTTAGAGCCTGGAGAGCATCAGCCTCATGGGAAAGACAGGCTCCTTCTTTTCCATTGAGACTGGGATTTTAGCTAGAGGTTTGGATTGCTGCACTACAGAAAAATGATTTTATCACCTCAATTTGGGATTAATCAATTATTTGAATTCTTAAAAACCCCAGAAGCAAACCCAAATCCCTTTCTGAATTTCTTCTGTAGTCAGTATTTTCAAGTGGTACTAATTCATTTGCATTTCTCTGTGCTTTAAAACTAATTTCCCCCGTGTTCTACTCTATTTTTATCTGTTCAATATTAACCCAGCCAAGATGATTGCAAAGTCTGTAGAATCAGGTGTGAGAGTAAACAACTTCACATTTTCAGCATTGCTTACAAAGCCAGTTATTATTACTGGAGAGCAACTTCAGTTCTGAGATGATGATTCCACCCCCTTGTCTCTTTTACCAGACAATTCCCTCAAGTATTATTTCCTGTTCTTGAGCGAGAAGCTGAATTTGTGCCGTTTCTGTTTCAGACACCCCCTGACCTGCCAGAGCCCTCCCCAGCTGAAGACTCTTCCTGGGAACTGTGGAGGTACCAAAAATCAAAGTAAGTGATTTTTGATAACCAAGAGGTTTCTAGGGAAGGTGCCTGGGTTTATTCTTAATGGTTCATACTTTAGGACATTACAACTCTGTTACATCTCAGGTCTTAGGCTGGCAGCTCTCAGGGAAAGCACAGATTTCTGACCCTGCTGTAGCTTTGTGGAGAGGGAACATTTATTTCAAGATTCAATCCCAGGAGTTTGCACTTGGTTGATGAGCTTCCCAAATGAGTGAAGACAACGTCCAAAAGCTCACTTTGGTTACCTTCCTGTTTTATATTTGAAATGATCAGGGGGTTGAAGAGTGCTCTAGTGCAGCCTGTCAAACCTGCCAGTCCTGTGCCAACACCACCAGCTTCACAAACGCTCAGATTTTGCAAGAGAATGTGAAGTCAAAGGCAGAATTTTAAAATGCCTTTAACTCCACGTGGCTCAAGCACACTCTGCACCAGGAGCAGTGTTTTACAAACTGTTGTGTGATATAACCTGAATGATATAAATAAACTTTCTGTGTGGCTGTTCTGGACCTTTGGATGTGCCATTCTGCAATGTAGGTGTGATTTAGCCAGGACCAGGAGCAGCACAGCCATCCCTGCACCTGTAACATTTTTAAGGTTTTTACTTCAAAATAAGCCCAGGAAAATGAAATCCCCTTAGATCTCTGAGTAAGGAACAGAGGAGGGGATGTACCTTTTAGATGATTGGCTTTGCATCAAGTACAATATGGAGAAATGAAAAAAAATGCTTGTTTTAAAAATGCCTCTGAAAAAGCTCAAGATGGAGAGCCCACTGCAAAGTCTGTAAAGGGAAAAAAAGAAAGCCAAGCTTATGGTGAAAGTAAAGCTGCATGGCTGTAACCATGGAGACCAAAGCTCTTCTGATGCAGAAATAAATGAACACAACCTTTTCATATTTATTAGTGAGACTGATGATGAAAGATAAAGTCAAATTAAAATATAAAGCAACAGAGACAGAGCGAGTGGCTGTCTCTGCCCCTGCAATGCAGGTTATTGAAATGGATCATCACAAATGGGCTGGGGTTACAGAGAGGCAAATCAGTTATAAAAGGAACAAAATACTCCTAGTTATAGCAACCTGTTTATCCCAATCAGCTTCTTTATTAACAAAACTGGAGAGACAATGCACACGACATATTCCTGAACTCTTCTGGTTCTGACAAAAATGGAAATGAATTTATTTTCATACCATAGCTGTGTATGAAATGTGTTTTCTACACAATGGGAAACTTTCCTGTAATTGTACTACTATTTGAAACCTGCCGATTTCTTAGTGGCAAGAATGACAGAATTTTCCTATTAACATACTGGGTGAATACTTGGGTTTGTCATGAAAATAGGTGTCAAAGGGTCAGGTAGTGACTGGTGAGTTGCTGTTACAGAGCTGTCACTGTAGGACAGAGGGACAGCAGCAGCAAATGGCACTGGAGCCAAATTCAGGGAGAGTCAGAGCTCGTGCAATGAACCTTCAGTGCAACCTCTCTGACAGCAGCTTGCAGAAATGTTTTGATTGAGCAGCAATCCCAGAGAGGGGAAAGGATTCAGCCATAGCCCCACAGGAAGGTGCTGAAGGGAAGGGTGGCTTTGGGGTGGGATTCACGGGGCAGAGGACTGGAGTTCACAAAGCTGCCTGTGTGTCCCTGCTGGGCAATCCCTGCTCAGGGGCTGTGCCTCGGGGCAGAGGGCAGGGGAAGGAAGGAGGAGCACTCTGGAAGCAGGAGGAAAAGCCAGGAACGCGCCCGTGTCGGACCACAGCACCTCAGTGCAGCCTGTGCATGAACCGGGCTCCAACATCCCAGCTCTGCCCGACACCCGGCAGCGACAGCACCGAGCCCAGCTGTGCAACCTCTGTTGCCTCAGCACCCACGGGTGTCCCCACGGGTGTCCCTGCAGGTCCCAGGGCACAGCTCAGCGGCTGTGGGGCTGGGAGCGCTGCCCGTGCCCATAGCCCGCACCGCAGCCTCGGCTGCTGCGCCCCAAACGTCCCATCTGAGACACAAAATGCACTTCCCTTCAACCCAGGTACAGCGGCTGAAACAAAGTCTCCAGAGCAGAGTCCTGCTGCTCCTTGTGCCCCGGGTTGCTCCCGAAGCCCCGGGAGGCTCCCGAGCCCCGGCACCCAGCGCAGGCTCAGCGCCAGCTCCAGCTGCTCTCCGCAAGATCACTGCGGAGGGCTGGGGATCCGCTCCAGAACCGCAGCGTGGCTGTGAAATGTGGGTAACTGCAGCCCGTGAAGTTAATGGGACGATATCCTCAATTACACACATCGGGTCAAGGTTCTTCCAGTTTTACTGGGTTATTTTCTTCCCCTTTCTGACTTCCTCAAAAGTGTGGTTAGCCTCAAATCTGGATAGGAATCCATGCCCAGCCTCAAAGCCAGATTTGAGGAGTAACCGGTTTGAAATACTAGAAAGTTTATGCCAAGACTTAAAATAACCACCCTCCATCCTTCTTGATGTTCTGGTAAGAGAACGGTTGTGTGCAAGACCTTTAATTTAATCACTACATAAAATGGCATTTCCTGGAATTTTCTGGCAAATTAAACACTCCTAAAGAGTTCAGATTTCAGTCTTACTGTTCACTGACTACACCCAGGGATTCAGAATACTGAAATTTGATTTTTAACTACAGAGCTTGCTGATACTAAATTTACCTTGCCAGGTACTGAGACAAATGTGATGCTCGTTGATAAAAAGGATACCAAATTGTTTATGTCATTGCTAAACAGATAAAGGTTGCTGTACTCTGGTTTCAAGTTTTTTTTAAAGGTATTTGTAAGATCCCCCTAAACCCATAAAGGACACAAAGTAACTTCTTAAATGCCTGAATTTTCAGCCAGCAGCTTCCTGTGGCACAGCAGGAGCAAGGAACACAACCAGGTTTTCTTAGAACGGACTCAGCTTTTCCAGGACTCCCTGCCTGGTGCTGTTGGGACACAGATTGCCAACCCACCGACAGCTCTGAGTGGGAGTTAACAAACTCTCACCTGATGGTCTGGGAAGTTATTCTTGATGAAGTAATTTGGAAAACCTGCTCACAAAATGACCTAAGGCTCAGCTTTTCTTTGAAAGCAGAGAAACACAAGGAGCTCTCTTGCTGATGTAAATGCCAAAGTGTCTTTCCAGTATTGTTCTTCGAACACATCTTGTCCCACTGGCGTCCAGAGCTGGGAGCCAGCTAGACCAACCTCCACTCCTCTGAGGTAAAAAAGCACAACAAAGGTGGGGAAAGGAGACAAATCTAAATGCAGGGCCCTGGTTTCAGTCATCATTTCACACCCAGTCAGTTCAACAAAGCCCAGAACTGCTCATTCCAGGTCAGCAGCAGCAGGGGCACAGAGCCCAGCTCTGGCTCCAGGGCAGGTACAGCTCTCCCCACTGCAGCCCTCCAGGCTGAAATGGCTGCACAAGAGCCCTGGGAAATGGTTTTGCTTTGTAAAATGTTGGAATGCCCAGAGTGACCTCCTCCTCCAGAGCAGCAGGGGAAGTTCCACAGGTGGGTTTAGTTCTGGTACAGTATCTAACAGCAGGCCCTTGCATTTATGAGCCGTGCTTAAATTCACCTCCCTGCTGTACCAAAGAAGTTTTGTTCTCATCACATCAGAGTCCCCTCAGTGAATCCTCTCCTCAGGGGGCTGGCTCAGCTGGCAGCTCCCTGCACAGGGGCCACACTGCAGGCCTGGCCTGCCCAAACCAATCAGTTTTAACAAACTCAGTTTCACTTTTTCTGGTGTTCCATAACTTTACCTGTGCTCCTCCCCGTGGGAACGGTCACTGCTCCACAGCACAGCCCTCCTGGCCTCAGCCCCAGCGCTCCACACACACACAAAAGTTCTTCAGGTGGAAGCAAATCTCCGTTCATCGAGGAATTCACAGACCTTGTTTCCCCAGGATGCAGAACAGGCAAACCAGTACAATGCTATTTATAACTGTGTTTTACAGCACTGAACAGGAGCAACACATTTCAGCCCGAGTTATTCTGTAGATTTTCAATAACCTTGAAGGACATAAGTATTCCGTAAGTACTAAACAGAGAGGCCCCAGCAGGGCTTGGGTGCACTTGGAAAAACAAAGGCAAAAAAGAAGGAATGAATATAGTGAGGTGAGATTTACCAACCAGGAATGTAGCACTTGCATGTAATAACGCAAATATTTACATTAAGCACAATACAGCAATTTATTTAGATGCTTAAATGAAGAATACAAAGGGAAATAAAGATCACAAAATTATACATACTACAACAGTGTGTATATATTAGATGGTATAAATGAATACAACACCTTGGTGGTGTCAACTAAAGATAAAACTAAATATCCAAACCCAGCACTTTGTCTCAGTGTGCTGCTTCAACACAATACACTTTTATACAGATCTAAAAGGTGTCAAAATTAGTAGCTGCAAACTTGTTTCTTGCATGTGATTTTTCTTTTTTAGCTTAAAAGATTTCAGAAAATGGCTCTGAAATATGTTTGTCATCAGTTGTCATGTCAAGGATATTCAGAACAAGAAAATTCTATAATACAACAGAGCCCAGATATATTCTTATGTTGCTGGCCTCTGGTTGGAGATTGTACAAGGTTATGTGCAAAAACTAAGTCTGTCAAAATTGATACTAGAGCAGTCTCAAGCTTTGCTAGGGAAACTAGGTACAGCATTTATTACACAGCAGGGCAACACTAAAAAAGAGAAACAGATCTATGATGGGTACACAAGAACAGTTCCATAAGCTTCACTTGAATAGGTCTAAAAGACTGTACAAATATACATTTCAACTATTCAGAATGATACATGAAAACTCCATTTCCCCAGAGTCTGCTATACAGGGCACCGGGTCGCTGGCACGGCGCTACCGGAGAGGGGCCTCTTGGAAAGACACAACTCAACATGGACAAGGTGAAAGGAGGGTTGAAAATGCAGATAAAATAATCCTCTGCTTTTCTCTGTGTGCATTCTGGAGCCACCAGCGTATCCATTTTCACATTAGGTTACTGTGCTCATCCCAGCAGGAGCTCCCCAGCCCCCGGCCGGCAGATCTGTACTGACCCCGGGCAGCAGCGGCGGCCCCAGGCCGGGCCGTGCCCCGGGGCAGGAGCGGAGCGGTGCCCTGGCAGTGCCGCCCGTGGGCAGAGCTGCTCATGCCTGCTGGCTGCTGAGCTCCACCCCGGGCAGGCTGCCGTGCATGGGCTCGGCCCCCACGGCCCCGAAGCCCTCGCCGTCCTCGCTGTCCAATGTGCTGCTCTGCCACTCCATCTGCTCACTGGCCAGGCTCTCCTCCAGCTCGGAGGCGTTTTTCCATTGTGACTGGTCCTTGGACCAAAACCCTTCTACTTTTCCATAGGAACGATTCTTCCACTTTGACTGTTCTTCATCACTTTCAGATCCACCCCCCTTGGCCTCCACAGCAGGTTTACTGCTCCCGGCATCTTCACTTTGGGAAGATTCATCTGTCCACACTTCTGGTTTTACCTCCAATGCGTTATCTTCAAAATCTGAAACCTGCTGGGAACCAGGCCCGCTTTCAGACTGGGAAGCTCCATCTTTCCATTCCACTGCATCTTCCTGGTCATCCTGATCCCCTTCACTATCTGAAACATCCCCTACCAGTTTTGTTGGCTCTTCAGCAGAAATCATCTCTTCGTATTTAGAGCTTTCCTCTTCTTTTTGATCAGCCTTCTCTGAAGACTCTAACGTGTTTTCCTCCGTGATTTCCTTGGCTATGCTGTCCTCGGGGTTCTGCACTGGGCAGTCGGACAAGGGCTTCCCACTGATGTCCGAGACGCGTTGGCCAAAGGGACTTCGGCTCTCGTATTCCTCTTCTAGGTTTTCATAGCTGTCCGAGGAACTGTCGTTGTCTTTTTCTAAGCTGATTTTTTTATCAGCAGTCTTACTGACGTTGACCCTGGAATTCTTCTCGTCGTGGTTTTCAAACAGCCATTCAGCATCAAAATCCATCTCGTGTTTGACTTTGTTCAGCTCTTTCATGTTGAAGCCCAGCAGCACCCCGGGTTTGTATTTTTCACAATCCCTAACACACTTCTTCCTTTTGTTGCTAAAGTGAGATGCGATATCAGATTTCCAGAGCCACAAACTGGCCGCCAGCTTTTCGATCTCTCTCCGAGTGGGGTAGGGCTGCTTATTGAAATATTTTGTAAGAAATGTTTTCCTGGCTTCATATGAATCATCTTCGTGACCCTTGGGGTCCAGTGCTAGAACTACGGGTTCTTCAGGCTTCTCCTCAAAGGCAGAGGGGGAGTCATCGTCATCCATCTTCCTCTTCTTCATCAGGGGGAACTCCATGTGTTCATAGGTGCGTTTCACCGGCGCTGCCGCTGGGGACTGGCCCAGCCGGGACGATGTCCCTTTGTCCTGCCCGTTCTGGGTCTTGCCCACGCCCCTGCAGTGCACCAGGTGCAGCGTTATGGTGGAGGCTGTCATATTGCTCGTGTACACGCCCAGGCAGTGGATGCACTTGTAGGTCAGCTTCTTCTCCACGGGGTGAACCGTCTGAATCACCTGGTGCCTCTCCCGGAGGTGATGCGCCAGGGCATCAGAGATGGGGCCTTTTAGGATTGAAAAGCACAGAGGACACAGAGTTTTCCCCACATCTTTTTTGTAGGGCACTGCTGCTTGTGGAGAACTTTTGACCGGTACGTCAGATTTCTCCTGGATTTTGGGCTGCGGCTTTGGCGGAACCGGGGGCGTGTTCTGAGCGTGGTAAGCTACGGACTCGGCAGGAGCGTCCCGCAGGTTGTAGGTGGTGACAAGGAGGTGTATGTTCGTGTGGCTGCCCTGCTGCAATGTCAAATCAAAGGTCAGGGTGGAGTCAGTTTTAGGTCCCATCTCCTCGTCCACGTGCACCATGCGCATGTGGGCGGCCATCTTCTCCACGTCGTTGAAGGTGGAGCGGCAGTAGGGGCAGGACAGCCCGTGGATCAGCATGTGATTGAGCAGCGTGTCCGTGGGCAGGTAGCGGTTACAGTAGAGACATTTGCTCGTGAAGTTGTGGATTTTCATGATGTAGTTGGCCACTGCAGGCACCTTCTCAGCCTTGTGCTCCTTCTCAAAGTGGACACTGTACACATTTTCGGGGAACAGCTCGTTGCAGATTGTACAGATTTTCCACTTCTGTGTGGACGAGGTGTTGACAGCAGAAGGACCTGTAGCGGCCACAGGGGATTTGGAGCCAGACTGACCCAGAGCTCTGGATGCTGCCTGGGACTGCGACAGCGACGTCTGCTTGAGCTGCGCCGAGGAGGAGTTGGCAGACTGCAGCGAGTACCTGGCAGAGGCCTGGGACCTCTGCTCCCCTCCCAGAGTGTAAGGCCTTCCATTGCCACTCGCCGAATACTGCTTCATGCTTTGTGATTGTTGGGAAAGAGAAACAGGCGCGTTGCCACTGAGGCTGAGCCTCCCCCCTGGCTGACCAACGTAACTGGGGGGTACCGATTTGACCCCGTAATTGTTCTGCTGTAGGTGAACGTTTGACATCATATTGACTCCTGCAGAATTTAACGTGGGCTTTGGTATAGTGAGTCTGTTCATCATCTGCTGCGACGAGAGCGAGCGGACGCTGCCAGCCGAGAGGGCACCCATCCTCTGAGGGAGCCCCATAGACTTTTTATCCTGGGGTTTGGGAGCTATTAGCATCAGAGGTTTAGATCTCGGAACCACCACGTTAGTGTGACCTATCATTGCCGTGACCTGGTATCCGATCCGTTCGTGGTCTTCGATCACGTGCTGGACTAAAGCTTCGTAGGATTTCGGCATGAAAAGGCATCGTTTGCAGTGGATACCCACCTCCTCTCGGGCACTGGAGCTCAACGGAACTGCACCATTGAGAGACTTTTCACCTCCCCTGGCTACGTAAGGAGCAGCAACGTGCTGAAAATGTTCCCTGTAAATGTGCTTTCGAACGATTTCGTAGAGTGGGTCGCGGTAAGTGCACTTCTTACAGTAATAAACAGCTTGTTCCACACTGTCAGCCTGCTTGGGTTTAAGGCCCTCGTGTTTGTTTTTGTCTTTGAAAGTGCTGATGCCTCCACTCGGTGTATTGGCATTGGGAGCATGGAATATTTTAATGTGCGTTTCCAAAGTCTTTTTGTCCGCATTGAAGGTACAGTAGGGGCAGTTGAGCAGGATCCTGTTCTCAAAGTCTTCACTGTGAACATTCCGGAAGTGGCTTTTGTAGGCTGAAAAGAACTTCGAGGAGAAGGGACATGCACTGCAGCAGAAGGGCTTTGTCCGATAGTCCTTGAACAGAGAACAGAGCACAGACTAAATATTCAACAGTGCTTCTCAGCAAAGTAACACCCACAATATTCTCTCTACAGCCTTTCTAACAACCCATGAGACCCCCTGCAACTGCCTCAAACCTTCAATTCACTTCTCTCCCAGTTCTGGCCTGCAGATCAGGCCCTAAAAAGCTGATCCCATGAACATGATGTGGTGAGTGCCAAGGGGTCCCTCAAGGGTTTAACCATGACCTCGGCAGGCGAGGCTGAGTCAGAAGTGTCTTTCCCTATCAATCACAAAAAGCCTCCTCCCTGCAGCTGAACTGCAAGAAAAGGTCCCAGTAAGCTCCTTTTCTGGGGGAAAGCCAAGCGGGATTGTTTAAGGAAGTGAGACTACCCAGACGAGATACTGCCCACCTAAATCTGCCAAACTCTGTAGATGCAAGATGGATTTGTAATCTGAGCCATTCCAGTGTCTTTATCTATTACACACTTTAATAGCAAAGATGGAATTCCAAACTTATTTTTGGTGAACAAAAGGATTTAAGCTTACCAAGACACAGGCTACACAAGCCCTTAAAGCCACCAAGCCTCTTCCTTGTGATCAAAGCACAAACCTGATTTTTAAATAAATTTTGAATGAGGAATGAAGAGGAATTTGAGAATTCCACCCTTACAGTTTGCCTGTAGCTTTTGTCCCATTTAATGCAGTGCCAGTGCAGCTCTTGTCACCTGCTATAGCACAGTCTGAACTTCCACTGGCCTTAGGGACAGCCACAAGCAACCTAGCCCTTCAGGTGGAGTAACACACGGAATTCAGAGTTACAGAGATTCCTCCTGAGCGTCAGAACAAGTCCTGTGCACCGAGCTACACCCAGGTCACAGGTGAGGGAGCTTGGAGAGCTGCACTCTCCCTCTGCAGACAGAAGCTGGAATCTCTGCTCTGGCCACCTGCTGAAACTTCACACACCTGGTGGGCTGGAGAGCAGCCCTGACAAACCAACCAACCAAGAGCTGTCTCCTTTTATATTCCAATTTTTATTCTGGGTTACCCAGAAAAAGGGACATTGGTGTATTTTATGCAAGACAGTCCTAAAGGGTCATTTTCAGATTAACAACAGGAATCCATCACAGGACAGGACCCAGTTTCCTCTGAGAGCAATACCTAGGCTCTGAGGTGCTCACGGAGGGATTCCTTTGTAGAGAGGTTTCTGACCTGTCACTTCTGGGGTGACTCTGTCCTGCAGCCCCAGGAGAGGCTGCTGCAGTCCACACCACCTGCTTGAACCAACAGCATCATCTCCGCCCTCCACTGCTGGCTCAACTCAAAATTCCTTTATTATTGGCTCAGAAACATCTCAACAGCAGAACCTGCAGTGTCACCAAGCTGCTGTGCAGAACTAGAAATGCCCAAAGCAGATGTGGGACACAGCCTGGGGGAGCCAGGGCTGCACTGACAGCGACCCTGCACTGAGCAGCAGAGATGTGTCCAGTGAAACAGCTCGGGAAGGGATGGAAACCAGGAATAAAACATTTCAGGAAAGGTAAAAGACCCATTGGCAGCTGTATAAAGTTGTTGATCCTTTGGCCAGAGGGCCGGTGGATTTGTGCTAGGCTTGGGAACAATTGGCAATGGGCTCCTAATGTGCAAACTGGAGCAAGGACCCACCAGCTCTGCAGTATTGGCCACCCATGCTCCTAGGACACAGACAGGAACAACTTCACAAAACAAAGAATAAAGCACATAGCTTTTTGCTGTCCCTTGATCTGCCAATACATGAAAATCCACAAGGAAAACTGCAGGAAAAGCTCCCCTTCAGCACACCCCATCTCCAGCCTCAGTGCCAACTGAAACTCTTACCAACCTGGTTTTTTGTAAGCGATGGGTCCCACAGTCCCACATCCTCCCATGTAGTGTTTTTCAAATAAAAGTCATTAGGTTCAAACTGCTTAAAATCCTGGAGAAGGGAAGATGGGAAGAGAGGACAGAGAGTCAGAACCAAGGCCCAAGGGCTCCCTTAAGCAATCCCTGAGCACCCCTGACTCCTCCCAGGTGCTGCTGACCAAGGCAGAGACCATCGCTCAGGGCAGTGGGGGAGTGGGGGAGCACCTCCTGGGAGGGGGAGAGCTCTCAACATTCTCCGTATCACAAAACATCTGCAGAACATCTTCACCACTCATCCTCCTGACCAACCCAACACTGTGGTTACAAACTCATCTCATTCCAAAAGCAATCCTGGAGAAAAATGTTCCCTAACTCACATGTGGGTTTGGGGGTTTCTGGCTGCTTTTTTGGGGGGTAGTGGTGTGGTACTTGTTTTGTTTGGCTTTTAATTAATTTCACACGGGAAGCTTTTAAAGTTGGACATGTGTGATGTCCAAGACACCCAATTCTTATTAAAAAAATTATCTTACAAAGCATTTCTTTGGCACTTCACCTTTGGCATGAAGTCAGCAGCACATGAGGACTCAAAAATAACATTTCCACTGAAATGAACACTGCAAGTAACATTGTCCCAGTTCAGAACTCTCCCTTTAAATATGAGACTTGCTCCACGAATTCTGCAAGCAGGAAGGACTGGCATTTCTTTCTTACACATCTCACTTAAATGCTCTTTAAAGAGACACTGAAAGAACAGGGAAAGCCACAGCAACGAAATTTGTCCAGAAGAGCAGCACAAACACCCTTCCCTTGTAGGGACTGACCCAGGCACAGATTCTGTAACTTCGGGACCTGCTGCAGCACAAACACTTCCTGAAAACCTCAGACCCATTTCTGCCCCAACATCCCACACCACTCCTGGTTCCTGCAGCATTCCTGGATGTTCAGTAGCCACTGATGTTTCCAGAAGCATTTACAGGTACATTATATCTCAAGTTTGTAATTAACTTTCACATACTTTGCGTGGAACCTAAGCAGGTCTAAAAATAAACCATGGCATACACAAATACCTCACTGTCCCCCTAACTCTGCAGCATTTTAGCTCTGACCCTAGGAGGTGCCATACTTACTTCTATATGTTCTTTACAGTATTCCAAACCAATGTCACTAAGTATTTTTTTCACAGTTTTCCGGGCCTTTCTTAAACTGCCAAGGTTGTTGACAGGAAGTTGGAACATAGTTTCTATTGAAAAAGAAGAGTAAGAGAAAAGATTTCAGTCAAATGCGTTTTGTCTGATAGTGCTGCCCTTTTAATTATCAGTAATTGTCTGCCTCATTTCCCCACAGAACAGGTATCAGAGCTGTACCATTCCCTAACACATTGCCACCTTCCCTGGCTTGTTCCTTGCTGAGGCTGCCCATGAGGCTGCAGAAGGCACTTCTAAAAAGGCAACAAACTGCTGGAACAACTATTGGAGGAGCAATGGGCTGCCTCTGGAAATAACTTATTTCTTTAGAGTGTCTGTCTTTACAAACCCCTAGAGTGAAGTACTTCAGAACTCACTTCTCTCCTGTGCAATGCATCCTAACTGATTTGAAAACTGGCAAGCTGAGCTTCAACGTTTGTGTCCATCTTGCAAGAGATTTCACAGTGCCTCTTCAGTGATAAAGATGCTTCTTGTATTCTGCTGAAGGTAGGGTAAGAAATTAATGCTGTTTCCTCCCTTTACTGTACTCAGAGCTTCAACTGGCTGAAGCTGTGTAGCAAACCTTCTCCTAGGAAGAGGGGACCTGAAAGCTTGGTCAGATCCCTCCAGAAAGAGAAACCACTGAGAAAGTACAAGCGATGGCTGAAACCTCTCAGTGTCCCTGGGAAGTGTCTGCCTCCCTCCCATCAGTGCCCTCAGTTCCCCTGGGCCTGGCTGTGCCTGCCCAGCTGAAGGGAATCCAGCTCATGAACTGTTATTTTCCTACACTCTATCCATCCTCATCTCTACTATAAAAAACACATCTAATACAACCTAAAGCAAGTCAGGTCCCTTTTAAAGAAATGAAGTAATTTCACTGCTTCAGAAACACCTCCAGTCACTGCATGATCCCATTTTTCAGAAAAAATTCAGTGAAGCAGCTCAGTCAAGTATGTTCAGGATTTGAATTAATATTTTCAAGTGAATTTCAAATCCAAGGAGATCATCAGCAATGTTATTCCAGGTGATTAACAGGAACTGCAGAAAGAGCAGCGCATGAGCACAGTGCATGTTAAAGCTCCTGGCAAGCTGGGCTTCTCTCTTCGAAACTCAACTCCCTGCTTCAAGAACGAACCCCTGTGCTTGCAAAGAAAAGCATTTCAGGTCTCATGACACAGCCAGAGTCAGTGCAGAGCTTGTCTTTAGGCACTGATCACTTGTACACTTGAGTCAGCCACAAGTCTCAAAATAGTGCTTGATATCAAACAGCTGATTTCAAAATACCCCTGAACTTCTTCACCAAAGGAATCAAATGCTTTCTCTTAATTCCTATGTCTAACCAGCTGAACATGATACACAGAAACTCAAAGAAAGCCAATTATTTACAACTGCCTGAAAACAACATCTCTGGCCTCTCTGCAGTGTCTTCTTGCCTCTGCCCTTTGCCTGTCCCAGTGAAATTTTAAAGACAAGAAATTGCCTGCATGTCCCTATCACCACCCATCATAACAGAGGACAGAGTTAGATCTTCACACCTGAAACCTGAACTTTTTAATGTCAGCTTTTACCATGAACCTTACTCTGCAAGTTCTGCTGGATAGGTGAATCCAAGTCACCTAATAGTAACAAAACCCCTCATCCTTAAGCAGATACAGTTTATTTTATTTAGGAAATGTCTGACTATTTAATCATAGTGAGTGGAGAGCCTGATATTACAGTCTGTGACTACAACAAAAGCTTTTAGCATCTCCATCCATTTCTATTTACAGCAAATAACTCCAATTGTAATGTAAACATCACTCTGCTGGCACCTCCTTGGATGGGGACATTAAAGCAGCTGGGATTAAGCAGCCTCTCAAATCATCATTTAGGCATTAATGCTGGTCTGGAAATGAGGCATCCTTTATCTGACCAAAAGCTGATGTTTAAGGGAAGACACCTGGAGCATCTCTGACCACATCAACCCACACTGAAGTGCTGGGTGGAATGAACAAATGACTGCTTAAAACCAACACCAACAACACCCTGACTAGAAATATCCAGGTAGGATCTTCAGGTGCCTCAGGAGGCATATCCTGAAGATCTCCCTCATCTCCAGTGTGTGTGTACACAAACTGACTGCTCCAGTCACAAAGGAATGGCAAAGGAAGCACAGTGACTGTCAGCAGTATCTGGAACCTTCCTTTGCCCTGTTTCTGCAGTTCCCAGCAGAAAAGCCTTGTCCACAGCCAGGTATTAACTCCTAGAACTATTCAGTAGCCAAATGTAAGCAGAAAAGACAAGCTATGAAAGAGCCAAAGATTACTAACTTAGAAGAACCACCAAGTTTTCATTTCACATTTGCAACAGTGAGTGTTTTCTTCTTTACACTCCTGTACCAGTGCAGAGATTGCACCCCCAGCACTGCACTCTGACCCCACAGAAGGTGTGCCCTCAGAGACAGAGGGAGAAACACCAAAGTCCCACAGCAGTCAAATCATCAGAGGGGATAAAGGACAGAAGCTTGCACCTGTCTCTACACTGCAAAAGCTGTTTCTATTTCAGCATAACTGAAATCTTAATTCTCCAATGTGCCTTTTGTACTTTGGGCCTGCTCAGGATCCCCTTTGATGCTCTGGGTAAAAGGTGTTGGTCTGTTCCTGTTCTGTCCTGGGAAATAGGGGATCTTCCCTCGTGCAGCTTCAAAGCACCCTCAGGGAACAAGGCTGTTGTGACTCTGGGAAAGGCACACCAGCTTCACACCAACACAGCCTTTTTCTCTCCACTGAAATCTTCAGCCAATATTTCAAATGTGCCCCAGTGTGTTACTTTTATGGTTGGACATTGTTCAGGGTGCTCCCTGTGCTTGGTTCATGTCTCAGCTTTGCTACAACCAAGCACAAAGGATTTCTACTGTCACAGGCTGCAGAGTAAAACAATGGCTTTCATCCAGAAATAAAGACCTAAAGAAATAATCTGGAGGAAGATCCTGCTGTGCAAAAGAACCACGACAGCACCAGTCTAGTTTTCCAGCAAACCTACTCTAGGTTTTATTCTCTTTATGCTTAACTGGAAATGCCACCCTGTCCTGCCCACTGCCAGGGAAGCTTCCCACAACCATGGGGGACCCTGAGCACTGTACTGAGCAGGAGTCTGCACTCAGCAAGGTCTGGGGACAGCATCACGGGGAAATGGCAAATGAAAACCAAACATGGAATCCCCAAAAGCTGTAAACAAAGGCTCCTATATCCCAGTGCACTCTATCTTGTTCAGGCACCCCAGACCTGTACGAGTCGGCCAGGGACCTCTGGGCTCTTCACAGAGGCCACTCCACCAAACCCTTCTGCACTAAGGTAATTTCTTCATAGGATCATCATGGGATGGCCTGAGTGGGAAGGGACATTAAAGCTCCTCCAGTTCCACCCCACCATGGGCAGGAACACCTTCCACTATCCCAGGGTGCTCCAAGCCCCGCCCAACCTGGCTCTGGACACTTTCAGGGATGGGGCAGCCACAGCTGCTCTGGGATACCTCTGTCAGGGCCCCATAGGGAAGAATTTCTTTTTAATGTCTTCTCATTTCTTCTTTTTATCTCTTGAGCTGAATGTTTCTTAAAAGCATTCCATGAATTTACACTTTCATTCAGTTTTTGCTATATAATTGACCTCAGAATAAAACTGCGGATGTGATTACAACCCTCTTAGGAACATTAATAAAAAGAATGAAATAAAGCATCAGTTTTACCTTCTCTTATGAGCACATGAAGTTGACCCTTCCCTCTCCTAATGCTCTAATTTATTCCTATTATAAAGACTGAGAAAACCTGAGCTTTTTGGTGATCTGACAACCAGAATTACCAACTACAGTGCTGAACAAAGCATTAGGTATTAACAAATGTGCAAAACAGACAATTGTATAAACAAGGTGCAAACCCAGCCTGTTCTGTGCCATTGTTACTGTGACTTCACAGACATACTCAGCTCAATCTTGTCTTATTAAAATCAGCAGTGTAAGAACTCTTGTTCATTAAAGCAGATTTTCTATCAGTTTTAAACTAGAAGATACTATTTGCTGTTATTTCTGTGCATGCTTATAAAACACAACTGCTCTTCCTCTGTTTTCCCCTCTCCCCCTCACCATCCTCTGCTGCTTCACAAGGTGCATCCTTTCCGTGCTCTTTCCCCCTCTCCTCCTTTCTTTGCTGGTTCTTGGCCTTCTTGGTCCTTACCTCGCTCATTTTCCCTCTTCTCCTCTTCCCTGTGCCAATTCATAGCGTCCACATTCTTTCGTCGTTCTCTCTCATCCTGTCTCCACCGCTTCTTGATATCTTTGTCCTTAACTTGCTCATTTTCTCTCCTCTTCTCATCATCCCTGTGCCATTTTATTGTTTCTGTATTTTTCTGCGGCTCCACGCTTCTTTTGAGATAGTCTTGTCGCCTCCTCCTCTTTTTTAACATATCCCTTTCCCTGGCACGAGCCTGCTTTTCTTTCTGGGAAAGAAAAGCTTTACGGGGCATCATGAGCTGCTGCTGTACCTGCAATAATATCGTATCCATGGAATAATGCACTATACACACACTCAGTCAGGCACAACAGCTCACTCGGTGCTCAACACTTCACACACTCAGTCAAGGCAATGCCCTGCTCCGCCTCTTCCCTCCCGAGCCTGGGCTCACTCCGAGCTGGGTAAGGCCAGGCCGGGCAGTGACATTTCTGTCCCCTCCCTGCAGCTCCTCCTCCCCCAGAGCCTCTGGCAGCCCCTTGGCATTGCTGCTCCCGCTGAAGGAACAGGCTGTGGACAGAGTTGTGAAGGGAACTTGGGGACCTTCAAACCTGGCTCCTCTCTGCCTGGAGAGATACATTTAATCCAACTTAAAGGCACTAATTTTTATTTCCAGACCTCCATCTCCACCCAGTTTGGGTGATAATGGCTCCCTTTTCTCTTGGCTGGGAGGAGGGAGGGGGCATTAGGAGACAAGCCACAATCTGAAAAATTGTGTAAGCTTTGTTTCCTGGGGAAACCTGGCCAAAACATTTAACTGCAGTTAATGAAATAAGTCCTGACTCATCTACCCAGACTTCCTCCAAGTGTGTTATGTCTTGCTATTCACAGGAACAAAGGGAAAAAAATGAGACTATTTACTTGGAGTTTCTGCTGACAGTATTCCTGAGGAGTGGGGCTTCTTGGGGTTGGTGTTTTGAGGCTTGGGGCTTTTTGTTTCTAAAGAGGTGTCAATGGAGACTACATTTAACAAATTGTTTTTACTTTGGTCATTTCTCTGTAGTCACCCAACACATTCACATCTTCAAATGTAACAGTGTTAATACCTGCAATTTTGAAATCTTGAGAATTTATACCATTAATGATAACCTTTAAATATTTTTCTGTACACACTGAGCAATGTTTCAGAAATGGCAAACTGCAGTTGTGGGCCAGGTTTGAGTTTTTTGGTTGGGTTTTTGTTAAGTTCTGAAGAGAGATTTGCAGAGGTCTAATCAAAATGAAAACTGCAGAAAGGACAAAATTACTAGATTACAATATTTAAGCAAAGCCTAAAACAAAATGAAACAAATGTACTTTTAAAATTTAGCTACCTTATGGAAAGCACTTGTTCCCAGCATGCAATACTCCATCTTTTTCCTACAGAAAAAGCAATGTTTCAAACCCTTATTCTAAAAGCTGTTCCTTTCCCCTACAATACACCCCACCCCACACACTTAAACCCTCTGCGCTGGTCCATTGCCTTTGTTAGGTCTGGATCATGATCCCATGGCTTTCATTCTAATAATTCAACCCCAAATTTCTTAATATCCATAATAATGCTAAAAGGGAAGGGCTGCAGCAGAGTCAAACACCATAATCAGAAAAATTCATGCAGCTTGGTAACACATTAGTACATAAAATTCAGATTATGCTAAAAATTACTTAATTAAAAGGGTAACTCTACCAGACAGCCTGGGTTTGGGTATAAAATATTTCTCAGTAACAGTTGGCATTAAAATCAAAAAGTAACAGGAACCCAGGATCAGCATCCACAGTGCAACCCAGCCACTGCAAATCTGTACCACAGTTTCAGTTCTCTATGGGCTGGGTGCCAGGACATTACTGCTGTTTACTAGAGCAAACTTAACTCATTAACTTTTTAAATGTACATTATCGTTACAGTTTTATCAGTAACCTGGTTCAATTTCAATAACAATAGCATGAAGTAAATTGGAATTGAAACACATCATGCAAATGATTCTCCCTCCCTCTCCCACCCAAGGCAAGTACCAACATTTCAATCTGTCATTGTTGTACTTTCTTTCATTTGTTTTTGTTTGGTTTGTGGTTGGGGGGTTTTTCCTCTTCGGTTTAATCTTTTCACAGGATTCTTCCCTCTCCTCCCTTCATACAGCCCACTTTGACAGAGCAGTTTTTAGACAAATGATAGAAAATACCTCAATAAAGAACATTTTAGCTGAATTTCCAAAATTAAACATTTCACTTGAGATTCAAGTAAGTCATGTCATATTCCAAGGAATAACTTAAAGGGACATCCAACTTAAACTGCAGATCTCGGATCTTCCCTACCCCAAGTCAGAAGGTTTCCCTCAGCTTGTTTAGCATTCGAGAGTCATCTCTCCTGCAGTCTAAATCAGCTTTCACTTTCACCTCTGATGGCTTTAAACCAACAGAAGAAGGAAAATTTTAAACCAGGAAACCAATTAATCTGCAGTGAAGCTGCCAGAGGGATCTAACCCCAAGTCCCTCAATTTTTCTAGAGTCCAAGTTGGTGTTCCTTTAAGTTCAAAATATCCAAACCTCAGAAGCTGACAGTCAAAACTATCCTTTCAACTACTTTTTGCCCATACTTTGCCAAACGAAAATCTCAACTCCTCCCCATCTCTTCAGTACTTCTGACGAGGCATTTACCTCCAAAATGAGTGGTGCTTGGGCGTCTCAGACTCATTGGACAAGTTTCATGCGCAAGCCTCCAAAGCCAATTCTCCTTGCAGAATGCCCCCTCAGGTTCTGTTACATGCCCTGGGGGAGCCCAAAGCCCGGGCACAGAGGAAGGCTCATATCCTGCTGGACAAAAAGTGGGAGAGACAAGAGATAAGAGATGCGATAAGGGCAGTCTGACAGTGATAAGTACAAAGCTCAGCCCCGTGCCCTGCCGCGGCTGCAGGGCTGTGCTGCAGCAAGTCTGAGCAGGTTCGTGCTCCAACAGCCGATTCTGCCGGGGGATGCTGCCCGAGGAACGCTTCGGGGCTCGCATTTCAGCTGTTACCCAGCTCAGAAACCCGGCAGTGCACCGCTGGGAATGCTCCTCCTCACGCTCCATCCACCCTCCGGAGTGCCCTGGCTCACCCTCAGCGGGCACCTCGCCGGAGCTATCGGCACCACAGCACGGCTGCACCCGGGGACTCAGGGACACTCGGTACCACCCTTGGACGCTTCCTGGGAGGTTCCCATACAAACAGGTCCCACCTCACATGACAATGGGACATCAAACAGGTGACATGGCCTTCAGCCACAGCCCTGGGGACACACATTCCTCTAGGAAGCACTCAGATTATTTGGCAGAGGATGGGAAGTTTGGGGGAACGTAAATGATCACACTTCTGTTGGAAGATTGATCTCTCTTCAACTCACATCACCCATGGACAGAAAGTCAGTCTTGCACAGACTGGAAACACAAAATGTAACATTAGAACCATGAAATCTGAAACAACCAAATCTAAGGTTTACAAAAGCAAAACCTGTTGAGTCATTAGTAATTACTCTGCCAGGGAATAAGGCAATATAAATTGTTAGATTTTAATCTCTTGATTATTCACACAGAACATCCACAGCTTGAAGTACAGAGTGCTTTTCTTTGGCAAGTACACTTCCAACATAAGACACTACAATATTTTAAAAAATTAAAAAAGACAACATTTTTAAAGTACTTCACATGGTGGCAAAACTGAATGCTGGAATATTGCATCTGCTTTAACACGATCATCACCCATCCCTTCAGCCATGCAAGATGGGTTATTTTGTTTTACACTAGATCATTTTCTGACTAGAAGGCAGACTTTGTGTCCCTGCATATCTAGCAAGCCCAAATGAACTCTCTCCCAGCGAGCCCTCCCTGCAGCAAACACACTTCTGGGTGAGGAGCCATCAGCCTTGAGAGGCGATCAGCGGCAATTACTGCATCAGGCTGATGATACTGAGCTCAGGGAAGCACTTCATCCCATGCTGGGTCTCCCAAACACTGAGTAGCATTTCCCTGTGCTGTGCCGCTGACAAGGATCCCCAAGCATCTGGCATGCTTCTTACTTTATGTCATCCAAATTCCTTTCATTTTGGCCAGTATTTCAAGCTGAAGAAGTTACTGGTTTATAGCTAAGAACCCAGCACAGGATCATACATCAGAGCTGGCAGCAGCTCTGTGTTCCTGGGCGAGATGAAACAAGACTTGGTTACCTGATGCTGTGCTTTTTATTTCCCTATTCCAACTGCTTTTGAAACAAGGTAACTTTTAACAGCAAACTGCATTTCAGAGCAGCTCTAAAAGCCAGCCATGAAACAGATTTGCAGAGAAGGCTGGCAGTGCAACACTGAGTGAAATCTCTTAAAACACAGGGAAAATATGCAAGAAAACAAACCTGTGGTTCCCACAGCAACAGAAAAGCTCCCTCTCTGTGTATGCAGGTTAAATGATGCTCTGTGGTGTGATGGTGTAGAACACTCTGTATTCACATAAGGACAGTGATGGCTGGTCCCTGGGACTCTGGGACCTGACAATTCCAGGACAGCTGAGCAAGGAACAGTGACAGCCAGGAAGCACAAGGATATCTCAGGGAAGAGTGAGCAAGTGAGACAAAAAAGAAGTATCAGGGAGAAGAAAGAATTTGGGAGAACAGAAACTACTGAAAACTTCCTTGAAAGTAAGAGTTGCAATTAACTCTCTCTCCTCCCTGTACTGAGCGATTGAAGAGTCTATCCCAACACACCACTCACTGGCTGACACTGAGCATTCTCACTTTCTTTCCTTGGACTCTTCCCTTTCCTCCTTATTTAAGCATTTCTGGCCTACTTTTCCGAGGGCTGTGCACCCACACTCCTGTGAAGGTAATGAGATTTGCAGTTCAGCAGCACATCAGACAACCGAGGGCTCCTTTTCCAATCCGCTCTAATCCTGGAGGGAGCCTGTTTTGTAACACGACGTTTCCAGCTGCGAGCACCTCCTCAGCCTGTCCCCTGAGCCCCCTGCAGCAGAAAGCTCCTGCCCAGGAGCAGGGTGGTCCTTCTGCTGCCCACAGCTCAGCTCCAGCAGGAATTCGGGGTGCAGAGCCAGCCCCAGCCCTCCTGCTTGGGTCTGTATCCAAAACAGGACTGGGCACATGAAAGAGGAATCAACACAAAATTACACCCTCTGAAAACCTCAGTTTTAAAACTGAGATTATCAAACCAAAGGAAAACCCCAACTGCAAGATGCCACCTGGACAATGCATTGTAAGACCTGAGCCACACTGTGCACAGGACACACTCCAGCTCTTCCTCACAGGCAAACAGGCAATTTGTTAACAGCCTCTTTGTCAAAAAGCCAAGGATTTAAAAAACATTAAAAACCACCTCAAAGATCAGATCAACAGCTTCCAAAACCAGTTTCAAGTTGTGTGGCAAAACAAAAGGGCCATTTCATACCACTTCTCAGAACATCCTACACAAGCATGGCCTCAGGACAGAAGTCCATCTAAAATGTGGTACTAAAAAAACCCCACCTTATCCTTGGGAGGAAATTCTGAGGCTAAAACCTTTTAATTTGCCGTTTCAGTGGTTACAGGCAATTTTCAGCAAAGGTTTATGAAACTGGTTTATACCTTTTTGTTTGGACTTGCTGTCTAGCCTTAGCCTGGTGACTCTTGCACTAAGAACTTCCAACTTCCCATCAGAGAAAGAACTACAGAGGACAGTTGTAGTGAAAGGAATCAGTAAGGTCAATATGCCTCAGTCTCCATTCATTCTTTATTTAAAGGCTAAAAAACCACCTTCTGCAGTCCAGCAGACAGGGATCTCCCAAGTCATTCACACACTTCTCATTCTTGCTCAATTTCTGGAATTTTCCACTGGAGCCCGAAGCTCCATCTGGTGGGTGTGGACACTCACTGCAAAACTGAGCGGGAATTAACTGTTTCCTCATCAACTTCGGCTCAGTAGGAGGAGTCCTGGGCACTGGCATCTCTGTGCCCCAGTGTGAAATACAAAATGGTCAAATTTTCATTGCTCTGGGAACCACAACTCCCTTTTTCTGTTCTGATGAACAATCTGCTTCCCTAGGCTCTTCTGGTGGGTTTTCTGATTTTGATGATGTAGGCTGAGGTGTGTTAAAGAATGCTGGTGGCTGAAGTTGAATGTTTTCTGAGGGATCTTTTCAACACATGTGATAAAGGCCATATCGACTCTGGCAACCTCTGCTGCATTCTGAAAAGCACTCTGAAATCGTGTCCATTCTGCAGGGCATAGGAAATCCTGAATTAGAGGCACTCACAGCTCAAGAATTAGGCCTGCACACCTTCTGCCATCTTAGAGAATATCTTTTGTGACTGTTCAAGACCTCCACAGATAAATGTTTATATGCACACAACATGGGCAGTCAAATCAATATTCAATACACATCCTCAGTGTGAGAGCCAGGCTTGTTCAGGGCTATTTCGAAAAGATTTTGGTGTGAAATGCAATAAAGCCTGCACATCTTGCAGAAATCTGAAATCGAGACTGAAGATCATTGAAGCACAAAGGATATTATTTGCTTACACCATGATATCCACACTTCAGTGATCAGGAAAAAAGGGTGCATGAATATGCTCGACAATTCCAAAATAATCCTCATCTAGATTGTAGTTAAGCATGAACAATCTCAGAATAAAAATAATTTTGGAAATAAAAGCATGTTTAATGAATAAGCAGTTACCATTTAAATTAAATCAAGAATCGTCTTAAAATTTTCAATCCAAAGCTGACAAAAACATTTGTGTAATTAAACAAAGCAGCGCAGTAGTCGCTGTAAAATGTTCAAGAACAAAGCAAATAATCAATATACACGTAATTTATGATTGGATTACACCAACTGGGAAACTGCAACCAGATTAGACTGCATGTGAAAACGGTCCCCTGCCCTCTGTGTCATGTTTCCTGACATCAGCACTGTGTCAACAGCCAGAGCAGAGCCCTGATGCAGCCAGAGGAGCGGTTTGGGGCAGAGCAGCTCCTTCCCTCACCCAAACAGTGGTGCTGGGCCCGGGCTAAGCCCCGGGGCAGCAGGAAGCAGCTCCCACACTCAGGTATGGACACCTGGAGCGCAGAGCAGCCCTGCTGAGCCCTCGGCAGCCAAAGGCATGGCTGCGTGCGAGGGGCAGCACAAACCAGCACACAAAAGAGCACACGAATACTTTCCCCAGCTCATCCAAAGCCCCGCCAATCCACGGTTTCTCAGACAGCAGATCCATCAGATACTGGAGGGATCTCGCCAACTGGCTGCATCTGAGTTTTCCAAGGGTAAAAATAGGCACTGAAGGAGGCTGGTGCTGGTTGTTTTCCCTTGCCTTACACTTCACACACGCGAGGCACAAACGCTGCCATTACAACACGAGGGAAAGGCTGTAAACAAGAGCCACAAATCACTGCACATTTCTTACCTCTCTCCCTTTCTGTCTAAGCATAGTTCCCAAGGGTTCCAATCCCTGCCTACATTCCAGCGTTAGTCCACCTCAGCTACTGCTGTCTTCCATCTGCCTCAGGAACCTTCGATAGGCAAAGGGCTTCATAGCAGCAGCAATGGGGAAACAAAACAAAAAAGAAGATCACAAATTTGAGTTTGATTATTTAGGGGAAAAAGAAACATTTGAAGATCACTATCTTGCCCAAGTAATTTCCAGAGCCATTTTGTCCCCTTACTGTTGCTGCTATGAAGCTGCACCACCAACAGCTTCCTTGGCCTAGGGGCAGCACGAGCACAAACTGTGAGATCCAGAGCCCCACCAGAAATCAATGCACACGAGAGGGAGAGCAGGGTGAAAGAAAGCTTTGGCTGAGACCTGGGAGAGAGAAAAGGAGCTGAGGCAGAAAAGAAACATCCAACAGTGAAGGCAGGCTTGAGAGCAGGCCCTTTCCTCCACCTGCAGGACTGGAGGAGTTGGAGTGTTCCCTCAGAAAACAGCTGCTCACACAGTTGCTTTATTTTTGTTTCTTGTAAATTGTTTTAGATACTACTTGAGAAGTAGATATTAAATGAAAGATTTTTGCCATGGGATCTGCATACATCTGCAGGTGTGATGTGTCCACAGGCCTTGGACTCAACACCCCAACAATTCCACTGTCAGTTTTCAACTAAATAGTCTTTAATGCCACCTTAAAAAAAAAAGTAAGGATATAAATGGTGGTAACTGAAAGTGACTCACTGCAGAAAAAATGGTATTTACTCCATTCTTACTCCAAACCATCAACTGTCATTCACATTCAAGAGCACTACAGTGAAATGAGAGACACTAAGTACAAGCTCCTGTTTGCCTTTTGACACCAGAGCTGCAGTGAAGCTCTGAGCAATGCAGTTCTTGCCTTGAGGCACATGGCCCTCAGGTAGATAAACAGGAGTTACACCCTCTTGAAGAAGCCTTTATTCAAATCTGGAACACCCATTTGATTTTTAAATCAGACCTGAGTTCTTCCTGAAAGCTCAAAAGAAACATGCCAATTTGGCCACCCTGCCTAGGAAAGCAAGGGCATTCTTCCCAAATCTGTCAGGTGAGGCAAAATAAACCTTCCACATATACTGAAGGTATAGGATTTATTTTTAGTAAAACTAAATTAACATCAACAAGGGTTCTTTTTCTTCCAATGCAAAGAGACTCAGAGCAGCACCTTTCATTGTCATCTCCACCTCTTACACTATCAAGAAACACACCTCTATCAAAAGATTTATTTATATGAGCAGGATTACCTCCACATTATAAATTATCCTGTTATGATTATGTTCATCGGAACCATACTCTCTCTCTCTACATATATACAAATCTAGGCACAGAGCAGATCTTGACTCAATATAACAAAAAAAATTCGTGTGATATTTGTTTAGATGCAGGCCAGCAGAGTCAGCTGTTGCCTTTTTAAACAAGCATGTTGTAGGCACCTTAAAGAAAATAATCCCACTAAATGTAGCATTATTAATATACAAACTCAGCTGAACTCATGATTTTTTAAAAATCCCAATTTTTGAATTTTGTCATGCAGATAGAACAGCTCCAATGGCACCTGTGAAACAACACACTGAGCAGCTGCAGCCCCAGAGCTGTTCCTGCATCTCCAGGCACCTCTCCTACAGTCTTTAGACTGATCCTCCTCAGATCTGATACTGCTTTGTTCATTCCCAGTGGAATTGTGTCTCCCTTAAACATCTCAAGTAGTGGAGCAAAGATAACTTTCCCTTTCTGAAAACAAAACCCCACAAAAACCACCCCAGTACATTTCCTATTAAGCTGCTAAATCTTACTTGCAGCCACCTCAAAAGAAACACATTAACCCAGGAGCACTGTCTTTGCTTCCACAAAATCACTTGTTTCAATTCTTTCTCTGCATCAATCAAATCAGCTGCCATCTTAATAACAAGCGATAAAATATACATTTGGACTGTATGACTTATGACTACTGATAAGATTCTGATACGTTTCTGTATTCCAGGAATTCTACTGTAAACTTCAATGTTTACTTTCAGTATTTAAGTTATTACAGAGTTGTAAAGCCGGGCTGGGAATAATCACCCATTATTCACCCTGTGTGCTGCAGTGTGTGAGCAGCACAACTCACCTGCCCCAGAACACGTGTCCTGCCTCCCCCGACAGCTCACAGGGAGCTCAGGAACAGCACAGGGAGTCTGGGCAGCACCTCACAAATGAGACTTTACACTGTCACAGCTTAACCTCACACTGTGGCAGTAACAGGGACCACTGTGTCAGTGACAGCAAGCACTTCTGGAATGCTAATGGGCATCTTCTGACCACTGGGAATTTCTGCCCAACACACACAGAAAACCCATCAAGCTCTCCCTCTCAGTCTGAGGAACACACTCACCTTCTCAGGTGCTGTGTTTGTGCAGCTGATGCTTAACGCTGCAGGGCATGAACTTTCCAAACCAGTCAAGAAGTTTCTCTCCTGTGAAGACTTTTCATTCCTAACTGTGACACTTGTCGGTCTCATCTACAGGCAAAGGAGTCACCTTTCACCTTTCTTCATTTCCTGCACATCCAACAGCATCTTCCTCCCAAAGCCTAACACAAGTGAACTTACAGACTCTTCATGACAATACACCCTGAAGCATAAATAGTGGTAACCTACAGAGACACCTTCTACAAACCCGTCTGATGGACCATCACTTCAAAACAAAATTCTTTTTAGTAATGGGGCACTAAAACTGTATCAGTTTTCAATGATCTCAGAGATGTCCCCTGGGAGCATCTCATGTCTCTTAGATACCAAAAAGTCACTCTTGAACACTAACTAAGAAATAATATTAATTTGAGCAAAGGGCAGCTAACCACCAAAAAAACAGTACAAAAACAGTCAGCTTGGTATTACTTTTGGAGAACAAGTTATTTGTTGTGTGTCAAAAAAGACATCTCTTTAAAATGAAGCTGGCACTATTTGCTGCAATAATCTTCAGAAAAGGTAAGCACTATGTTACAACCCATCAGCAATCTGGTGCAATTCTCTTAAGAGGGTGTTCCTCTTCTGTTGTCTCTTTTAAGATTTCAGCACATATCATGGTAGATGTCCATCTGCTGATATCAAATTACTGCCCAACATCTGCAACTGCACATCTGCAAAGGAGTCAAGCCTTGGTTTGGTTTGTTATTAAAAGCAGAAAAAAGAGGCTTTTTTGTTTCTTAAGCTGACTGATCCGTCTTTCTCACCTAGAAGAATGACAACTTGTGATTTTGAGTTCCCAGAGTCCTGAAGTGAAAGTTTTCCCGAGTAGGAGACCCTGCAGGAGGGAGCACTGCTGGGGCACACAGGGCTGAGCTGCACAGCAGCCAGCTAAGGTCGGTCTATGCTACCCTGACAGGTGGGAACCCTCTGCCTCCGTTACCTCCAAACAGAAACAGAAAAGAGCAGCAAAAATAAATAGAAACACAGCTAGGAAAAAAACCAAACTCAAGAAAAAGGGGAAATTCCCTACACGGAAGGCAAACCTCTTTGACACCTACCAACCGGCTTAAATACACCCAACAAACAACGACCATCAACACCTGGAAGCCCCCAGTTACGGGGACTCTTCCCTGCGGTCCCAGACAAAGCCCGTCGAGGCTCGCCCCACACCGTGGGCTAGGGGCTGCAGCCACGTGCCCAGC
>VZRF01013452.1:714606-727441 GCA_013396875.1 Vireo altiloquus
CCCGGCCCTGCCCGGTCCGCTCTGCCCGCCCTACCACCCCGGCCCCACGGCCTTTGACCGGGCCTCGAGGCGGCCCGGGACTGCCATGCCCGTCCGTCGTAGGCTACGAGGATGCTGAAGGGCCTGGAGCATCTCGGTGCCCAGGAAAGGCTGAGGGAGCTGGGGCTGCTCAGCCCCGAGAGGAGCCCCGGCTGAGAGGGGCCCTCGGGCCTGGGTGTCCCTGGCTGCAGGGAGGGCTCCGAGCAGGGCCCGGGCTCTGCTCTGGGGGGCCCAGCAATGGCACCGGAGGAACGGGCAGGGACTGAGCCCAGGGAGTTCCATCTGGACAGGAGGAAGAACTTATCTGGGCAGTGACCTAGCACTGAACAGAGACCAGAGAGGACATGGAGTCTTATTCCAGAACAATCTGGACACACTCCTGTGCCATGTGCTGGAGCAGGGAGGTGGCACCAGCTGAACCACTGAGTCCCTCCCAGCCCGACTCGCTCCGGGATTGTGCCCATCGCAGCAGGGCCCGAGCCCAGGGCAGGGAAGAAGGTTACATGTGAGGCGATGGCCATGTGGGAACCTCGCTGGGGCACCTGCTGCCAAACCTGCCACGGACTGGGACAGTGCATTCGTGAGTGAATTCTGTGAGGTGACACAGGATCTGTGTGATCTACACACTGCCACACTCTGAAATCCACCCTCGTCACAGAACCATGGAATATGCTGAGTTGGAAGGCACCCACAAGGACTCTGGAGCCCAACTCCTGGCCCTGCACAGGACTGCCCCAAGAATGTGCCTTCACATTTTGGGCTAACACCCTGAAGACAAGCCAGCACCCAAAGGTGGGGCTGTGATCTTTCTGGTGTGCACGTGTGTTCACACACACCTGTGCAGAGACACTCAACGTCCCATTTTGCAGCCGGAACATTGGATCAGGACAAGACTCCACACGTGATTCTTCCTCGTGGATCATGACATTGCTCAAGATCTCTTCCACAAACGAGGATGAATTCTGTAGCACAGTAAAAAAGCCCTCTAGGAGTGAAAGGGATTGATGGCTTTTGTTACTTCAGAAAGACACAAGCACTTGGAGGATGAAGTAATTGCCTCCGTCAGCATTCACACCCTTTCTGGTTCAGTGACACACTGGAGTTCAGCCTCACAATGCTAGAAAGCAAAGTCCATTTGATTCCTTGTCTGAAGTTTAGAAGCAGAGAAAAGTTGTCACCAGTTGTTTAGACTTCATGTAACTCAAGGATCCTGCGTTTTCAAGTGGCTGGTGTCCTGACAATGTGTACAGGCTGTTTATCACAATTCACTGAAATAGCTTTTAGTGACATTTTGTGTCCAAGAGGCTGCTTTGAGACTTTCTTGCTCAGTGGGACACAGAAATCCCCTGCTTATCACTGCAGGTCATACCTGGGCTTCACTGGGTGCTTCCATGGCATCTTCACATCTGTGGTCATAAGAGTCAGGAAGTCAGAGAGTCTTTCTTTTATGTAGAAATGTAAATTTTAAAAATTGGAAACACAAAAAACTTCAAAACCAAAGCTGGTGCTTTGGCATTAAAGAACTCCTAGAACTGAGGTACTTTGAGAGTTCCTCTCATGTGGAATCTGTCTCAAGGAAGGAATGCAAAGAGACCTGGTTTGGTTTTCCTGTAACAACATCATTTTGTCTTCGAAGAGTAGGTATTTTTTCTCTGATGGCACAATTATTCAAGTACATTGAAAAGCATTTTGAAATGTCGCTAAGTCAGGACCATGTTCAGAAACTTTCAGTTAACTTCATGGCTGCTTGAGCCAGTCTGCTCCTGCCTAAAATACACAGCCCCAACCCAAGCACCTTCCTATTTCCACACTATTTTATTTATGTCTTACCACTGTCCGCTTCTTAGCCATCACTTAATACAAAAAAATTACAACAGAAAAACAACCCACTGACCTTTTACTCTAATGGGCTGAACTTGAGAAAACAGAAGTGTCTGAAGGTTGGGGAACTGAGTGATAATGCAGCTGGAGATAGAAATGATACTTGATAGATATTTAAGGGAATGAACACAACACAAGGATCTGTGCAAAGGACACAACAGCTCAACCACAGAGACTTGGAATCCAGACAGGAGAGCTGAACAGGCTGTTGGGCATCATTCCTTGTCCTGAATTCTGGGAGCAAGTGGAAGTATCTGAGTAAGTTTGGACCTTGCTGTATATACTTATCAGAAGATAAGGCTGGACTGGAGATAGAGGTGGATAGAGAGTTCCCCAGGAGCAGCAATATCAAGGAGTTTCCAACTGGGAACATTTCCAGCCATGATGGTAGTACTCAGTCCATAACTGCAGTATGCAATACCATTTGTGAAGAGTTTAGAAACTGGAATTTGGCATGGGAGGGGATGAAATTAGATCCAGATAGAAAGAAGAGTGTGAGGAGGCAGAAACACTCGCTCAGTGCACGAGAGGGGCGGTGAGGGAGAGAACAGGAGGGAAAGGTGATGTGGCGGCAGAAGCTGGAGCAGAAGGGAGCCACTGCCTGCTTCAGGGTAAAGTATGCTAAGACAGGGCTGAAAAAGTGGGGGGAAGGATGAGAGTGGGTGTGAATGCACTCCTGAATGATGGACAACATCTCGTTCTCATTCAGCTCGGGAGGGTTCTCGTGGTGGTTTGCACAGTGTGACAGCTGTCAACAGAGAGCTGGGGAAGAAAGATGAGAATTTACAAAGTTTGTGTGAAAAGACTGATGTTAAAGCTAGAAATCAAGCAGTGGAGGAAGAAGGAGAAAAGGAGTCGACATAATTTTTCTCCTGTGTGTACAGAGTGAACAAAATGAAACAGAAGTTGATGGTAATAGCCTTAATATACTTTTTCTATTACAGAAGTGGGTATTGTTTCTCACAATACAGCCACTGGAAATCAGTAAAATCACTGCACTGTAAGAGACTAAACACTTCACACCAGAGGGGAGACAATTAACACTCCCAAGCTGAATAGGTTTAATTGCATGTGTTGTGCTACTGCTTCAGATCAAAATTGTGCCTGGATTCATCCTAGTACTAATTCAGGAGCAGTGTCATGCTTGGGTTTTATTCAAATACAAAATAATTCAGAGAACTATTGATGGTTTTACACACAACATAATTAATTATGTAATAAATACAAATAAGTTAATCAGCATTAAGACCATGGGTCTCACAGGGATCTTTAAGACCCACTAAGCCACCCAGCTCCTGTGCTATTCAGACACTTCATCACCTGTCAACACTGGTGCCAGTTTCTGTTGAACAGTCAGTTATACCTTGCAGGGATAACTTTCCATTTTATGCTCTTTGCTTTGTTGAAATCCCTCTCAATGGCTGAATTTTCAGATCTAGTTTTCGTTTAAAAGTGGCAATTTGGTTTTCTCTCTCCAGGTCCAATATATTTGCCCCTGAACAGTAACAATCAGTCTATAAGAAAGTTTTTAATTGCCACGGTGCCTGGAGAGAGAGGGTAAAATGTGGCAGGAACAGAGGACGAAATGATGCTCAGAGTTTCTGCGCTTGACAGTAGTTACCTTCTTTGCCCATGTCTCCTGCAGCATGACACAGGGGAGATGATATGTTCTAAAACAAGGAGAAGTTTGCTAAGCAGCCCTGTCCTCTGCACAGCCCCTGTTTCTGCTGATCCTGGTATCAGCGATTGCCTCAGCTCTGGAATGCCAGCCACTGAAATCTGTCGCTGAAGTCATCCATGCACTGAACTCAGCAGGCAATCTGTCACTGAATTCATTTGTGCCAAGATTGCAATCCAGGCTTACACTTGGGATCCTGACAGACCCTCAAATAAATATTATTGATTAGTCATCATTATTTTTTACTGTTGATATGCAGAAGGTTGTGGAGCCTTACAGTTGGATTTCTACACAGTCCACTGGAAAATCTGTTTGATTATAGTGTTTATATTGGCAACGAGGTACATTTTTTTGCAGGCTGAGCTTAAAGCCTCAGATTTTGTCAAAAACCCAAAGCAAAAGTGAAGCTGACTCCCCTGAACCTCAGAGCAGACAGATCCTCACCAAAGAGAGCAGCTAGGGATCTGGGACTGACGCTGAATTCACATTCCAGTAGCTAAATAAGCCAGGTCTTGGGGTCAGAGTGGTTGTCCCAGCTTCAGCATCTTGCTGGTCTGGGTCAGAGGGATTGAACTGCTGGGCCTCATGCATGACACACCCAAATCTGCTCAGGGGACAGAGAAGTCACTGGTGCCAAACGTGAGCTACCTTCTCCCCCCCTGCATTAAACATGCCCAACCAACAGCCCTGCTCTAAACTGATGGGAGCCAGGAAGCAATTACAGCTCCTGCTCCTGCCAGATGATTGAGTGCTTGCAGACACAGATTCCTGAGAAAGTATAATAGAGAAAGTGCATTAGCAAAGTATTTGTGCCTTCATAGGAAATGAATATGGATGTAATTAAGAAAAGCTGATTTATGTGGAACTGTAAAGCCAAGGACATAAATTGAAAAATTCTCAGTAAATGTCAAGTCAGTGTTTTGTGGTGGCCAAAACAAGGCAAGGAGAGTATTGCAATGGTATTAAGGAACTAAGAATTAAAATGTCACTATATAAATCCCTACTCCATGAATATTTAAGACATTATATGGAGTTCCAAGCACCTGATCTCCAAAGATTGTAGAACTGCTGTTCCACTATAGTCTGTTACTAACATTTTGAGAACAGCAAGATCACAATACTTTTTTTTTTTGCTAGGAAAAGCCAAATGGTTTCCATGGTGTGTGTGGTGAAATGTGTGTTTGTATATCCCACTAAGGCAGGAAGACCTGGATGTTCCTAATGCTGCTCCTGTCCATGATCCATGGATTAGTTCCTCCCAGAGGGGCTTCCTGCAGGCAGGTGGGTGCAGATTGAGATCAGTTTTTCTTCTCTCAGGCACTGTTGTGGTGTCTGCTCATGTCCTGATGCCATGGAGCTCTTGGGTTTGTTTCTTTACAGCACTTTTTTTTTTTTTTTTTGGATAAATCCATTACCTCTAAGCATAGTGAGAAATTTCACCTATTTACCTAAAACCTGAGTATTGCCCTGTCACATTTCAAACTTTCAAGTTTTATTTCTTTAATCAATGTGATGACTCTGTAATATAAATTTATCATGTATCAACAGACTTTCTAGTTTTTTTTCTAACATTAACAACTGCATCTAGTGTGTCAAAGGAATGCAGACAAACATGAGCCTAATAGGCAGCATTTTTAAGACACTTGTTGCTTCTCCTGTCACACCATTAATTTTCTGCTACAGGTATCCACAAACTCCACAGGTATCTACAAAAATAAAAAAAGGACACATTTTTCATATAAATATATAAAGCCATTATCAGAATAATCTCATCCTCCTCCCAAATGCACATTTGATTGCAAGAGCTTCATCATTTCTGAGTTCTGGCTCTATCAAACCATGAAACAAAAACTTGTATTGCTGTTTGTACTTCCTCAGGATCTGGAGCAAATACAGACTTTGCATTGCAAACTGTTACTTAAAATAAGGAAAAATCTGAAATATCTTCCCTGAGGTGAACAGGGTCTTCTGTTCCCCGAAACCTGGTGAGATCCCATTTTACAGACTCTATGTATGTTTAGTTTCTAAAGAAGGTAGGGAAAGGGACTCATGTGCTTCTGGACAAACACACAGAATACAAAATTATTCCACACATATGGTTCTCTTTCCTATCCAAGGAATATTCCTTCTTTCCACTCCAGGCACAAACCACAGAACTTTGTATTTCCTCTTAAACTACCTGAGCCACGAGCAGTTCTTTGTAGCTGCTTCATGACACACGTGCACATGTGCTGAGGAAAGAAAGGACACTAATTAGTATCTATTTCAATTAATATCTACAAACCACAGGACAAAGACAGGACACATTCCAGGGGTTTCTTTGTCCCTGCTCGTCTTTATTTCAAAATCATCTTTAGCATCTGCTGAATAATGATTCATATCCAAATGCAAAAGATCATTTAGCTTTGTGTTCTTTATTAAGACTTAATTATTTTTACAAAAATAGAAAAGCATAAGCCTTTATTAATTTTTAGTTTAACACACAGTTCATTTCTGCAGGAAGGAGCATTCTGGGCTGCGGAATGTTTGATTTATTGTTGATGGCTGTCTAATTGTCAGGTCATAGCAGGTCTCCTGGTCAGCACACAAATTATCAAGCTTTTGCTATTATATCTTTAAATCTACACAGATGTCAGAAAATATTTGTCTAAAAAAGTTACTTGAGGATGAACTCTCAGGTTGTAGCAAACAAGGTCAAGAGCCCCTTTAAGAAGGAGACAATTTCATTGCCTCCCAGTTTGGATTCTCCATAGACACGGTCCACAAATGAAATGGGAACCTGTTGAAACAAGCAAAACTGTTTTTAAGGTTCAAAACCTAAATCATCAGAAATTCTGTAAACAAAAGAATGGCTTTTGAGCTAGAGCTTGTTGGGGCACGGGGAGGAGGCAAGCACCAAGCTGGCTTCCTTTGTGTCAGTTCTTCCCAGGGCTTTAATGATGCCCCATAGCTGGGAAGCATGGAATTACTGCATTTCTCACCTTTAAAACTGATCCAAAGACATTACTCAGTGGCTGGATGATATACCCAGGCAGAGCAAACTGAACAGCTCACAAAGCCTCCAGCATTTCCTTGTCAGCCAAATTCAGAGCCTTTGAGTCAGTGCCTCAGGAAGCACAAATCTTCCCCCACCACCAAACAGCTCAACCTCACTGCTGGCTGGGAGATGCCTTTGGAACGTGACAGTGCATATTGTACAAACGAGACCTGTTTTTATCAGTCTTGGGCCATTTTATAGATTATTTGCAGGATTTATAGGCGTTTAACACATTAATTTTGGTCTCCTTCACGATGTGACACTGTCCAGATGAACTCACTACTCGTGAGATGTTTGGAACGTTCTGCTTTCAGTCCTCTGACCACACACAAGGGACACAAGACAAGGCATTCTGCCAACCCTGTTAGAATATTCAAGCATTTCCATATACATTTGTCTTCAAAACTGAAATACTTCAGGACTAAAATAAAGAACTGCAATTGTAAAAGGCATTAAAAACTTGGCTTGGTGTTTTGCTGGTAGTGTCAACTAGAAATCAGCTGGCAAGAGGAACACACAAATTCCCAGTCCCCTGCATGTGTGCCAGAGGGTTTCTCACAATTCCAGCAGGTCAGGCCAGGACAGAAGAGAGCCCAGGACAAGAAGATGGGAAGAAGATGCCCAGAAAGGCAGGCAGAGAGACTCAACAATGACTCTGCTGTCCTAGCAGTGTCACCTTGATGATCCCAGTGACAACCCTGGCAACTCCACACAGCTGTCTACAGGGCACGGGCAGAAATCACTGAATATGGGGACAGGGCAGGATGGCACAAGTGGCATTTCCTGACCAGGATAATACATGGTTAATATCTAATGAGAGGACTCTGGTGTTACCCTTCAGCACAGGAATTAAGCACTGGACTTTTGCTTTCCCTGCTCAAGAGGTTCTATCAGGTCTCAAAGGCAGCATTTCCCAAGGCTCTATTCCATGTGCTGACACCACACACGTGGTGGAGTACAGCAAAACAGGAGAGATGTGCCTGCAACTCTGCAGGTACAGCCTGTGTCAGCTCTCATCAGCCACTTGTTCCTTTTCAACTGGCACAGCTCAATCTCAATTCTCAACTTCACTGAAGAAATATTTCTCCCTCACAACTATGTTTTACAGCTTCATCAAAACTCCCATTCTGCCTGTGGAGCTGCAGCAAAACCAGGAATTAGATGTGTGTCACCTCTTTTGGAATTTCAGTATTACTATCTGGATATTTATAAAATATATAAAGATCTTAAATATTGATCAGGAAATAGTGTATAAATGTATTTTAAATGTCATAGAAAACTGTCCTGCTCTGTGAAGTGACAAGAAAAACCGGTTAAAAATACAATAATCTTGTTTACATGAATGTGTCAGGATCTGAACAGTGTAAGCTTGTTAGAGGTGTCACACAGGAATCGGAAAGACAAGGCCAAGGGAGAAGAATGAAGCAGTTTTACAGATGTCTGAGAAATCTCTTCCCACTGGTGAGGGAGGGAGCAAAGCAGGAGGGAAGAAGATGCTCCCCAGGGAATGTACTGGGTGGCCTGTGGAGGGTGGTGTGAGTGCCTACCACAAAGCAGCCCATGCCCAGCAGGACACAGCAGCCCCGAAGCCTGTCCAGCAGGCTGAGAGCTGCGAGACAAATACTTTATATTTGATGTCACACAACCACTACAGGCTGTCAGTAGGTGACTGGCAGGGTCAAATAACAGGCAGAAAAAAGGTCTTTGTGGCAGCAGTCGGAGGAGATACAAGCAACCCAAGATTTTCAGGTTTTTTGAAGCCAGAGAAGTGTGTTTTACTGTTTTAAAATGTATATTCAATAAAACCTCATCTCAGCCCAGGTTTCAGTACCTTGATGCAGGTGAGGAGTTAATTCAGCAATATTAGGAAGCAAAATGTGAATGCAGCTGGATGTGGAAGCCAAAGAACTTGAGGTCAAACTCCAGCTACTGACAGCACAGGGATGCTGCTCAACAAGCAAAAAAAGGTGTAAGAAAAGAGCTGCTTTGTTGTGAGGAAATGCTCTACCCTGTATCGATGGAGAAATGCCACACATGAAGTTGAGAGAGAGAGAAGTACAAGCAGCAGAATTCTCTGACAATTCATAGTCCTGGAAATGAGGATGAAGAACTGGCTCTGAGATTCTCCTGCAGAGAGATTCCCAGTGAATCATCTTTAAAGAGACCAGCAAGAGCAATTCAATGAAATAAAAAAGGCAGCAGACTGCTGGATATAGAGAATCTAACAATTGCTTCGAGTTTTTTCATTGACTGTAGACAGCACATTCAAAGAGTTTAGAAGCAGAAAGTTGTAATAGCTGAAAAGTTGGGAAATAACAAGGTAATAATTGACAGAGAACAAATCTGAAATAGAATCAGGCTGCTGGAGAAAATGAAATGATTTAGAAAGACTTGAGTAGAGATGTCTGTACAATAGGAAGCAGGGAAGAAAAGGCTCAGTGCAGCTTTGTGGTGTATTTTGACTTCTTTCCCTCCTTTGAAGAACCTTGTAAAATTGTGTGCTGCTAAAGGAATGGCAACAGGAGGAGGGAAGGATCTGAGAAGCACATCAGCCAGGGGAATAAGTAACTGCAACTTCAGGTCTGGCATTCACTTGACAAAGCTGGAAAAATAGAACTCTACACACGTAATTTCTTTAAATTAATTTGAAAATCTTGGCTGCTTCTTGGAAGTACTCAGAAGTCAGCAATCTGTGTCTCCTTTAAGGGAAAGCATGATGTACTTATCCCAGCTTGCCCCATACCTCTCCAATGGTGTATCCCAACTGTCTGGCTCGGACAATCATCTCCATCTGGAAGACGTATCCTTTAGAAACACACTTCTCCATTAGTTTCTGTAAGACTTCTTTTCTGTACAACCTGTAAACAATTCCAAAGAAAATGAAACCCGAAGCACAATTTCTGGAATTTAGAAATCCAGACAGTGTGTAGAAATCTGAACTGCAATCACTCAGCTCATTACTAATTATAAAACTCTCTAACGAGGTCATGGGAGCAGCAGTTCTTACAATCTAATCCACTATTTTTTCTACCCTTTCCAAACAGATTTCCTGGTCCACAGTAAAGAAGGTCTGTTCTTACTCCAGGTGCTTGTCCAGCAGTTTATTAATTTCCAATAAACTTTAGAATTGCAAACCAGACCCATACCTGAAGCTCCCTGTTAGATCTGATGCCCCTGGTCTCAGCAAGACCTGAGTCAGAAAATTGGCTCCACGACTGTCAAAGAAAACATCAGTGTCAGTTGTTTAGTACAAAAAGATGAGCACTTATTCCAGCCATTAAAAACCAGGAGAAATCCAAATCCACTCCCTCTGATACCACCTCCAGATCAGACTGTAGCACAGCTTGTGCTCCAGATTCTTTGCAGGATAAATAAATCACCATTAACTTCTGCCTGTTCTCTGAAATCAGTTGTTGGAGAGCAGGACTCTCCAGCAACTCTGTGATTCTTTGTGAGTCCCTGCAAGCCCTTCCAGGGCAGCCTCACGTGCTCAGAGCAGCTGGACAGAGCCTTGGGTTTGGTGAAACCCCTCCCTGGTGCTCACTGTCACTGACACCGACTGTGCCACATCATTCTGAACCTGTGGCACACGGTAGTGTCACCAGAGGGGTGTGGCAGGGCATTTACCGAGGAGGGACAGGCTGAGGGTGTCCTTCACACCTCCCAAGTGTCAGAGTCTCAGCTCCTTCCCTGGATGATGGAACTGGATCTCTGTCCCAACCTGAGGCCACTGTTCCAAGCCATTCTCCAAGCCCACCCATGTCATTCCAGTCCTTCCTGGTGGATTTTAACCAAAGAGTTTGCCAGTGGTGGGTGCTTCTGGTCTTTGGTGTGATTCTGCAGTGCCCAGCAGGCACAGCAGTTCTGGGGACTAAAGACTCGGTTCAGCTTACAGCGATGGAGTACTTGGAATTACTATTTATAAATAACAAATTTCTGTGTCAAGAGCTGAAAAGTACTAACCTGATTAATTTTCTTTTCAAATCCCAGCCATACACTCCTCCATTTCCTTTATATCTTGTTCCAGATACAATATCAAAATTGCCTTCTTTCTGCTTTCTACAAACAATTGGTTTTATCAGAAAAACAGGAGGAATGTTTCAAAGTACAAATTTCAAAGTAAGAACAATCACTCTTTCAGTATAAAATCTGTATTTTACAGACTTTTGAAAAAACAAAAAGTAGAGAGAAAAGCAATAATTAGGGTGGCTATGAACATTATTCAAACACCTGTCAATTGTTCTCTTATAAAGAGCTACTTTGGGGGAATCTTATCTTTTACCCACTGTGGCATAGAATTTCATAGACTGCCTCATAAATAATTTATAAAGATCAACTTTCATACTGTAGTTGGCACCTACCTGATAAACTCTGGAATAAATTTTGGCTGAAATGGAAGAAAAACACATCAGAAAAAAGGGCAGGGGTAAAATAACAGCAACCACTGAAAACTTATAACAGACGATACCCACAGTACATAAAATCCAGCCTTACATGGTGGGAGAGGTCAGCATCCATAATAACAATGAAATTCCCAGTGGCATACTTCATTCCATGAATATAAGCAGTGCCTGATGGAAACAGAAATAATTTCCCTCACTCTCTTAACACAGAAATGCACAGAGAAACTTCGCTTGAGAAGTGGGTCACTACTTGAAATGTCATTTACAGAAGCACCACATGCACTTAGGAGCTACAGGAAACAGGACTCAGGCTCCAAATCATCACCAAGAGTTCAAATCCTCACTCTGTGCTCGGTGGATACAGGGCAGGAGGCAGGATCGGGTCTGAGGTTCTGGGGAACATTTTATAAACACACTGGGATTTTTATGTGTGCATTTTTAAAGCTCGTTTGTTTACCAGCAACTTGATGAAAACATGTTTCTGCTTTTGGGCTTTAGTGTAATTATTTTCTAGACCCTTACACACTGGATAGATCAAAGTATACAGCAGATTTTGGTGGTTTTTGTACTAATCAGAGTTAATAAGGACTTACCCAGGCCCAGTTTCCTTGCTCTGGGTCTCAGAAGCTACAGGAGATATAAAAACCACATAAATTACTTGACATACAGTTTTAAAAAAGACTCTAAAACTTCCTATATATATATTTCTTAAAACAATCTTCATAATTGCAACTTAATCCTTAAAAAGCTTGGCATTTACACAGTAACAGATTGGAAAAGTATCTGACTGCCACTAAGTAAATGACAGCTTCTTGCATATAACTGAGGGCTATGCAGTAATATATTACATAGATAAAAATAATAAATAAAAACCTCCTGGTTTTGAGGAATGCAATGAGACAGATTAAAAATAAAGCACGAGCCCAGCCCAGCTTTCATCTTTTCAATTTCCTTACTCCTGCAGTCAATTAAAATGAAATTAAATCTTATCCAAACCCCAACTTTTCCCCAGGCCTGCACCAAGTACAGCAACACCCATCAGCTGTTCCTCAGGAGCACACAGCAATGCACAAAGGACTGACAACATTCTGCAAACATCAATTCACGATTTTGTGTATTTGTTCAGAATGCGGCATTATGAACTATCACGATCTTACACTTGTCTAAAGTGGTGTACAACAACTTGTGTAAGGATGTCAGGAAAGTGCAGAATCCAAGGAATCCATCCCAGTTCTCAAGGATTTACAGTACTTTCGAATACGAAAAAAAAAGGTCAAAAATTACCGAATACACAACTTACTATTTTATCTGATCCATATATTTTTTCCAGTTGCTGAGCAATTTCCTGTGTCCCATCCGGGCTTCCATCATCTATGATGATAATTTCAAAATCGATCCCACTGAAACGAGAATTATTTCCAAACTAAGTAATTCCTATTCCCATGAAATTCTTTCCCATTTGTGCCGCCACCGCTCCACTTTACGGCCGTGTATTCCCCAGCCCTACGGACGCGGCTGTCACTCCTCAAGCCCATCCGAACCGCGCACCGGGAGCGTTTATCCCGCACCGGGAGCGTTTATCCCGCTCCGAGCGCCGGCCCTGCCGCGGCTCTGCGCCCCGGTACCTGTCGCTGAAGGTGCGCACCAGCAGCCACACGACGAGGGGCAGGTTGTCGCGCTCGTTGTAGGTGGGCAGCAGCACCGACACCCGCTCGGGGCCCCGCGCCGCCATGGCGGCAGTGACGCGGCGGGCCCGGCGGAAGCGGCGGGGCCGGCAGGAAGCGGCGCGGCCATGGC
>VZRF01013452.1:727566-745980 GCA_013396875.1 Vireo altiloquus
GACGCCGACGAGGAGGACGAGGACGGTGAGGAGGAGGAGGAGGGAGCCCTCGGCTTCCCCGCGGAGCTTCCGCCGCTGCCGGCGCGGTCGGCGCTGAGCGCGGCCGAGATCCTGCGGTACAGCCGGCAGCTGGNGCGGCGGCCGGCGTGGGCCGCCTGGGGCTGGTGGATCACGACGTGGTGGAGACGAGCAACCTGCAGCGGCAGGTGCTGCACGGCGAGGCGCGGCGCGGGCGGCCCAAGGCGCGCTCGGCGGCCGCGGCGCTGCGGCGGCTGAACTCGGGCGTGCAGTACGTGCCGTACCGGGGCGCGCTGGGGCCGCGCTCCGCGCTGCGCCTCGTGCGCCAGTACGACATCGTGGCCGACTGCTCCGACAACGTCCCCACGCGGTACCTGGTGAGCGACGCCTGCGTGCTGGCCGGGAAGCCGCTGGTGTCCGGCAGCGCCCTGCGGCTCGAGGGGCAGCTCGTCGTGTACAACTACCGCGGGGGACCCTGCTACCGCTGCCTCTTCCCCCGGCCGCCCCCGCCGGACACCGTGACCAACTGTGCCGATGGCGGCGTGCTCGGGGTCGTCACCGGCATCATCGGCTGCCTCCAGGCCCTGGAAGTGCTGAAGATCGCCTCGGGAATGGGCTCCTCCTTCAACCAGTGCATGCTGATGTTCGATGCCCTCGAAGGGAGGTTCCGCAACATCAAGCTGCGGCCGAAGAAACCGGACTGTGCCGTGTGCGGGGACAGCCCCAGCGTCACCTGCCTGCAGGATTACGAAGCGTTCTGCGGTTCCTCTGCCACGGACAAGTGCAGGACTTTGCAGCTGCTGCCCAGCGAGGACAGGATCTCTGTGCAGCAGTACAAAGAGCTGCTGGATGAGCAGGTTCCTCACGTACTGCTGGATGTCCGCCCGCAGGTGGAGGTGGATATCTGCCGCCTGGAACACGCTGTCCACATCCCTCTGAGTAAACTGGAAGGGAAAGATGAAGAATCTCTGCAGTATTTACAAAAAAGAATTTGCGAAGAAAAGCAGAGGACTGATGACCAAACCTCTCTCCCTGTATATGTTGTTTGCAAGTTAGGAAACGATTCCCAGAAGGCTGTAAAAATTCTTCAGGAGTTACCTGCCAAAGAATTTGGTTCTGTGTTAGCTAAGGATATTAAAGGGGGGCTCATGGCTTGGGCCACTAAAATTGACTCAACGTTTCCTCAGTACTAGAATTTTAGATGGCGAAACAACCCACACATTTTCATAGCAAGTACCGTAGGGTTCCATCTCCTCTGTGTAATGGCTATATCACATGGAAAAAAAAGATAGAATTACCATGCTGCTTTTTTATGTTACCTTTTTTTTCCTAAAAAAATGCTTATTTTTGTAGCTGTCTGATTATTTTTATAAAAGTGTAAATCTATCCATGGAAATGGAAAGAAATGTATTCCTTGATTATGATTTAATAGTAAAAACTCAGCCTAACTACAGACTTGTGCATGTCATAATTGAGAATTGCTCCTAATTAGCAATTTTAACCTGGAAAATGACAAGTCACAGGAATCATGTTTTTACTCAGTCTCTAAACTGCTTAACAAATTGAAACAGTGCATGAAATGAATAAAAAATAATTACTATTAATCTTTAGCTGGTCTGTAGCACTATTAATCTGTCACAGGGAATTGCCAGGACAGCACTGATGGGACCATGGTGGTCAAAATCTTTCAGTTCTCTGTAGAAGCCTTGTGTATTTATGGACTAGAACAGCACCAGGGTGTTAAGAACTTCCAGAGCCATCCATCCTTGTTGGTTGGATGGCAAAGCAGTGGATTCTCAGTTTGAATAGAGAAACTGAGGCTAACTGTTAATAAGACCTAAGTTTGACCCTGGTAAGTTTGTAAAATAGACAGAAAATGCTTTTATCAGTGCTTAGAAGATTTCAGAGATTGAGAGATATTGAGGAGGTGAGAGAGGAAAAAAACAGATCATTATCTTCCCTCCTGCAAGGACAAAGACCTGTTTCCTGAGTTCTCTCCCTGTTGCTGTGGCAGTTGCACCTCCCCAGTTGTATTTGTTGGCTGGCATGAAGAGCTCTGCACATCTGGGGAGTATCTGTACTTAACTGAATGAAAGGAAGAGAAATAAATAGCTTTTCAACAGAGCTGCCTGAGGCCTCATCACCTCAGCATAGTAATTATCTCCTTATATTAATTAAGGTATGGATTTCTTTACTTCCTGAGGAGGAAAAAAACACCTGTCATGACTAATCTTCACATTGTACCAGGGGGGAAAAAAGTAATAGTGCCATTATAATTAGTAGTTGAAAAGGTGTATTTTGGTAAAATAAATTTGTGAACAGCCACAGTCTCAGCAGTATTATAACATGCCGTGGTTCTAGCAATGGCAGTCTCGTGAAGGAGCAGTAGTGACTTTGTGAACAGAGAGTCAGATCTTGCAGTTTAGAGGACAATGGAAGCATGGAAGGCCAGGACTTAAAGTAAACTTTTGTGTTTGTGGTGTGTGCCCAAGAGTCGTTGGGCTGTGGAGGCACAGCACAGTCACAATGTTTGGATTCTGGGGCTTTCCTCTTGGGAATTAGAAACCAGGGGGGCTTGTTTGAAATGCCTGACCAGAGTTTAAATTCTTCTGTCTTTACTGTGATTTCGAGAAGAGACTGAAACATAAAAGGCAGTGGTAGCAATAATTCTGTAATCCCCACAGTAGGTGGTGTGTCACACATCCCTCTGACTTGACAAGGGTGTTCCTTTCAGTCATTCCAAGAAAGGTGACCCCAAGGGTTTGGGGAGAAGGGAAAAACTCTTTGGTTCTAAATCAGTGTGTAGAAATTGTGTGTAAAATCTTTTCCCTTGTTAGAAGATGGTTTTGCCTATGTGTTGTCCTGTAAACGCAGTCCTTGGCAGTGCTGGACTCTTTGGCGATGGGCTGAAAAATCAAGGATAATAAAATCGTAACTAAGCCCAAACCATTTTTATTATTGGAGGCTTATCTTTTGTTTTGACTTGCTTTAGTTCTTGAACTCCAAACATGTGGTTTCTCTGTTCACTGCGTGAAACTCTACTTAGTTATTCTAAGAGAAGCACTAAAACTTTTATGATTTTGTATTGCTGCCAAAGCACTGTTGAAATGTTGGGGTGTGTTGACATTGTGAACGAAGAGAAGCTGCTCTGGCCAAGGAGCTCTGAGTGTGCTGGGTTGTGTTATCAGGAGGGAAGAGGTCAGGACAAGATCGCCTTGTCCTTCGCCCACGATGTCACGGGGTTGCTTTTTCTAATAAAAACTTAGCTGTTTAAAACAAAACTTTGCATTAGGTCCTTAAAATACTGCAAGCACAAGTTTGTCTTTTTTTTTTAATGCCAAAGCTTTGAGCTGTCCTTTGTGAAACTACAGAAAGAATAATGTGAGGGCTGGGTGCTAGGTGGCACTGCAAGTTAATAAACCACAGCATTGCTGAGCTTGAGAGATGCAATTCAAGCTTAGCAAGAGTTGAGGTTCCTTGTACAAATCCATTATTGTGCAGGTATTTTGAAAATAAGACCAGGGACATAAAATAAAATGGAGATGAATATTAACATGGATTAGGGTAGCAAAATTTGGAGCAATGTAAACGACAGGAAAACGCACACACCAATTGGTTTGTGGCATTAACCTTTTGTGGTTTGTTACATTTGTGGTTAAATATACCAACCCTGCTGCTTTACCTCACACTGCAGCTTCAACATCTTGGTGTTCAGCCAGAGAAGAAACTATTCCTAGTCTTCACTAAGGATAATTAAAATGATGGTATCCACTGAGAGCCAGAGTCAGGCTATGGCTGGAAGCACCACCTTGCCGGGAGAACAGGCTGTAACAGCACACTGGGCATGGCTCCATGCTGTCCTGCTCCCCGGGACCCTGAGCTGTGTGCTCACTGTCATCTTTGGTGCCCTGAGCCTTTGCTGGCAGTCACTGGAGGAGGGCACTGGCAGTGGGATGTTCCCGTGGCTCCTCGGTGCCCATGGCCCTGCTGGAAGGGCTGTGAGAAGAAGCTGTGGTTTGGTTCACAAGGTGTTCATGCTGTTGCTAGGAGACTGAATCCCTGCTGGTAAGGAAAGGTTAACTCCAAATTTAAAATGGCTCCTTAGCAATTTGAGTGGGAAATGAAGTCTCTTAGGCAAATGGACATTCACCTGCTCAGGAGCAGTGGAAGGAGTCATGGAATCACAGGACGGTTTGGGTGGGAAGGGACCTTAAAGCCCATCTCATTCCAACCTACATTCCATTATCCCAAGGTGCTCCAAGCCCCATCCAACCTTGCCTTGGATGCTTCCAGGGACCCAGGGGCAGCCACAGCTTCTCTGGGAAACCTGTACCAGGGCCTCACCACCCTTACATTAATAAAAGTCTTCTTTATTGTGAGTCTGAATCTATCCTTTTAAGTTTAAATCAATTCAACGTGTCCCATTGTTACAGGCCCTGCTGAAAAGTTCATATTTAGTGAAACAGATTTCTAACTTCACTATGTAAGGGTTTAGAATTCTTAAAAGACATTAAAATGTTTAAACTTGGCATTTTATATATGTATTTATGTGGACACGTATGTATGTCCACACCTGGAGATGTATTCCCTATGTGGGATAGACATATTTTAGGCATTTCCAGGACCTGCATGTTGTCATTTCAAACATGCTTCTGAAACTCTGCTCTCAGTTTCACTTTACTACTGGAGTAGTAGGAGGTAGCAGGTGTGACAGTGATTGGAACTCATTAGAACCCTCTATAGCTGCCTTTTCATCTTCAATTTGATTTTTTTTTCCTTTGAAGTAAATTCTGTCATTTCTTTTATAAATAAAACCATGACTTTACTTATCAGGCTGCTCTTGCTCTTGGAGGTGCCCATGTGACCTTGAAAATCTTAATTTTAGTCCGATAAAGTTGCATTAGCCTTTTGAAAAATACCACTTATCAGTATTCCAACCCAATAAATGCTGTATAAATATTCGTAGGAGTTTCACACTTCCCAGAAGTGATGGTGATGGTACCTTCATCCTGGTTTCCTTGTAGCTCCAGCGGCCGGCCCTGGAAATGAGAGGCCACGTGCGCAGTGCAATGGGTCGAGTATTTTCCTCTGGTTTTAAAAAGAACTTCCCCGATTATTTTATCCACCCTTCTAAAGGCGGCTGGTGCCGGTGGATGCTTTAGGACAGGGAATTTGCCGGGAGCTGCCGGGAGCGGCCTGTAGATGGCAATGTAAGATCCTTGGATCGGCACATTCCCGCTCCGCACGGATGAAAACCTGTTCCGTTCCCCAAACACCGACTCACACCCCGGATTTACGGTGTTTCTCCGTGATTCTTGACGCTTCCAGCAGCACGGAGCCACCTCTGGGGCCAGGTGGGCATTTGGGGCACTGTCCATCTCCTAGTGAGAAATACAGTCGTACACAAATGCAGCAAATAACCAGAGCTGCATTTACAGGGAACATTTGTCCTTTGGCTTTGCCTGTCAGGAATGTGCAAAAATGTCACTGAACCTCATCACAGCATCCCAGAATCCCAGAGTCACGGAGGATGGAAGAGAACCCCAAGAAACATTGAGTCCACTCTGTGCCCAATGCCCACCTTGTCCCCAGCCCAGAGCTCTGAGTGCCACCTCCAGCCCTTCCCTGGACACCTCCAGGGATGGGCACTCCAAGCCTCCCTGGGCAGCTCCTGCCAAGGCCTGAGCACCCTTTCCATGGGGAAATTCCTCCTGAATTCTCACAGTGCTGTGCGAGTGCAGCACTTCAGCTGTGGGCCGGAGCTTCTGCTGTCAGTGGGGAGCGAGGAGGCAGCAGGGACAAAGTGCCCTGGCAGCTTTCCCCAGGTTCCTCCTGAAGGAAAGTTTTCTCAAACCAGTTTCAGGGCTTTTGGAAGCCTCCTCTCACTCTGCCATGTGATGCTTTGCAGCCTTAACTTTGCTCACTCGTGTTATCCCCAGAAATATTCCTCTCCAAAATTAAAGTCACCCGCAATTGAGCTCTTGGGTTTGGTTTGACTGAGGATAATATTTATTGATTTCCCAAAATGTGCTTTTCTTTATGAGTGAAAGAAACTGAGTCATCTTTTCCTTGGCTGACCTGGGAGCTGCCATGGCTGTGAAAGTTACGGATGATATCTCTCAGCTGCTTTGTGACGTGAGGTGCATCACTAATGAGAATGAGAGCAGCACTTCAATTTATCATTCAGCAATTCTGTGTCAAAACTTCATTTCTCTATAGAATTAACTATAGAAATTTATGCTGGTGCCTATTGTTCCTGAGGCAGGCACCATTTAAATTATATTGTTATCTCTAACAGACAGATAAACATTATTATCTTGCTGACCATTTCCATGACTGAGAGCTGTCAAGTTTTTTAAAAATCCCAATCTCCAGATGATGGCTGGGAATTTCTTACATTCCTAATTATTGTAGTTAACAGCCCAGTTTTTCTGGACCCACACTGAATGTAGGAGTTAAATTCTGACCATAATTAAAGATGGCTACAAAGCTGCTGTCATTAACGAGGGAACCTGACAAAGGGAAGCTGAGATCTCAGCCTGACAGAGTCACACAGGTTTGTGTGCCCTGCCTGGCTCTGGTGCTGCACAAGGCTCCAGCTCCTGTCACAAGGGCTAAAGGGATAACGAATGAATATTTATAAAGTGTAGCAAATATGCTCTAATTACCCTAATTGGCCTGCCGTGGTTCCAGTTATGGCAGAACTTCATTTCTGTTCAAGTGACATTTGCTTCTGGATTAGTTCCTGCAGGCAAAGAGAGAGTAAAAGCCCTGCTGAAGCGGGCAGACAATCCCCTGATATCCTCATCCTGCAGTTTCCTCACCATGCTCCTGGCAGGCTCATAGCTAATAACATTCCTCATCTCATTAGGGATTTCTAGAGAGTATTTCAGAGGATGTGAGACACTGGGAAATGACAAAGAAAAACAATAAGCAAAAAGGGAGGGAGGACTAGTTTTATTGTTAGTAATTAATAGGCCAAACTGAACATTTTCAGTGTGGCAGCACGCAAAATTCTCCTTGACTTTATTTGTGGTGTAGAATGGTATCTTTATTTGGTGTGTATGGTTTTTCACGGTGACTGACAGCCACCAGACAAGGAGTCCTGTGGGTAAACCTAGTGGTTTGCATTTTCTGTTGTAGCAGGAGAACTTTGGAGGTGTGTTTTTGTTGATGGGATGACATTCATCTGCTGTCATGAACTCTAGTCCCATGCCTTCAGAACCTGTGGGATTCCGTAGGCTGAGCTCTCTGTGTCTGTGGGATACTCCAGATTGACCAGCTCATTGCACCTGGGATTTTTTTCTCCCTGTGTTTTGGTACCATTATCCTCTTTTGGATAAATAGATACTAAATCCACTGTCAAATCTTGCATGAGGTAGCCAATAGAACTATTAACACAGAAAAAACGGGCCATGTACCATTGTACCAACTCCTGGTAGTAAATGGTGAGTAATGACTGTGGAAATGGTGAAATCTCTGACACCCAAGCCAGAGCCAGCTGCTCAGGGCAGGGGTTAATGGCACCGACTGATGCGAGCAGGGATTGATGGCATGGTCTTCAAAGTCACATTTGACACTTTTATTGTTTAATTTCTTATTAAACAGTCAATTCACTCTATGTAGGTTCAGGATTATCTAGTCCAGTTTTCAGCCTGTTGCAATCCCAAAAGAGGGATGTGAAATTTTGCAGCAAATATTGCAGCAAACAATGCTGCTTTGGCATCAGGCTGAACCCCCAGTGAAACTCTTCCCACACAAGTCAGGAATATACAGAGCACACCAGGTTTCCTTCCCAGACATGCATCTGATGATGTGGGAATCCATGATTCAGCCCTGCATGATTTTTTTTTGTTTAATTAGACATTGCTAAAGCCTCTGGCTTTCAGTGATACTCCTGAAGCCTTTGACTGTGGGGATCTGGGGTACTAAATTACAGTGGAACATTGTAAGGGTCAAATGGAGACAAGCTCTAAATATTCCCTACAGAGAAGGGATATAAGACCTTGACTTGTAGTGAGTGTTAGCATAATAGAAATGATCTCAGCTCACCTTCTCTGATTAGAAGAAGCCACTGTGTATTGTTAGAGAAGCCATTTGGTTCTGCCTTCCTTTCTATGTTGCACCCACTAAGGGGTTTGTGTTGGTTTTGAGAGAGAAGGAGGGTGAAAAGGGAAGGATTTCAGAGAAAGTAATTTAATGTGCCACCTTACCTGGAAATTCTGCTTTCATCAGGGATTTTTCTTTCTCAATTTTCATGGATCCTTCCTGTTCTCTTCTGAATCTGACAGATTTATTAGATTCTTTGTTAAAATATTTAAAAGTTCTGTCCCAATGAATGTGATTGAGATTCTTGGAACCACATGTAAAGAAGAAGTTTCCCTATACAATCTTGTACCTGGATTTTCCTGCAGGGGGATAATTCCCTTTGCTGGTGCTTTCTGGCACAGCCTGGCCCTGCTGGGAGCCGAGCTGTGCCCCAGTCCCACTCCTGTGCCACCCTCCACCCCTCTGTTCCCGAAGGAGCACAGGGACATGCCAGGAGAGCCTATCACTTTATTAATCCAATGAATACAGCTCCTGCTGAGGGATTCCAGCTGGCCAGAGCAGCGAGCACACAGAGCAGGAATCAGAGCAATGCAAGCCCCTGCTGCCGCAGACATGCACCACTGTGGGGCAGCTCACGCAGCCCTTCTGGCTTCAGCAAAGCATCCAGTGCTCGCACTGGAACTTGCCTGGTGACTGCACATGCTGGCAAAAGGCCAAAAAGGAGTGACAGCCCTCAGCTGTGTCACAGGAAACAGCCAGCTTTGGAGTCAAGCCAAGGTCTTCACGAATTCGACTAAAAATCCAGAAAATGGACTGTAAAGAGGCATGATCACCTGAGACCCCAGCCTTCACAGGAAAGCTGGAACACAGCAGGTGGGGTTCACACTAAAGTTGTGCTCTTAAGCCTCCAAGCTGGATTTATTTAGCACAAGGACTACAGTAAGTATTCCCCCCTGTCAAACACAGCGGGGTGGTTACAGCTATTCAGTCACACATGTCAGGATGGTTACAAGCATCTGCTGCCAAGTACAACACGACACAGGGTAGGTACATCCCCAACAGCTTGTCTGTCCCTGGCTTGGGCAGAACTTGCAACAGGCAAGATGCTTTCACAGTTTTCCTCAAGCAACACCCAAATCCAGGGTGATATTTTAAATTTATTTTTATTGGACAAGGCCTTTAGAATCAAGTTCTAGTTGTGGGATAAAAAAATTAAGTGATACTTGAAATAAATGAGCATTAATGTAAAGACAGTGAGAAAATGAACGGCCCTACAGCATTTATTAGCTAGCAGAACATGGAAATGAGCTTAGGTTTTATTTGGTAAGCCTTGATTTCTCCTTATATTCATGTACAGCTTCTTATTTATGGCTCAGCCTGTCAAACACATTCTTAGATAAGCAACTGTTGCTCACAGGACTAATCTAATTACCAGTTCTTTTTATAACGAACGCTGACACAAAGGTAGAAGATGTATAGCACTTGTGCTGGAGCCAATGCTCCAGATGATCAAACAGTTTTGAAATTTAAAAAAAATGGGGAGAAGAATTTTTGGTCACGATGTTCCTGTTTTTTGTCCAACTCTAATTAAAGATGAAGAACAAGAGTGAAAAGCTGGTTCATTTGCAGCTTTGGCACAGAATTAATTGCCAAGAGTTTAGACTGGATATTTTAGCACTCTGCAGTAATGTTCCATAGGCACATTTCCCTACCACAGGTCGGAGAATGCTAGAGCCCTAGATATTTGTAAAGTGCATTTTTTAAAGTTTTGGAATTTTCCTTCAGGAACAAGCATATCAGAATAGCTTCAAATTGTATTTTAAAGACATTTTAAAGACATTCAGCATGCTGTGGGCTTGGCCAAACAGCACAGACTGAGAAACTGATTTTACTTTTATTGGAAGGACAATGTTGTGTCCTTGGCCTTAATTTAAATCATAAAACCATTATGCATTCTGACAATTCTCACAGCCTGCTCCAGACATGCCGATAAGAAATAATATTTCTGAAAATGAAGATAAAGAAGCATTGGTCAATGTGATGGGGACTTCTAAATTCCCCAAGCTCTTAACTGCTAGTAAGTCATTTTACCAAAAAAGAGTGGAAAACAGGTGAAACTCTTTAAATGAGCTTTTCTTTACCTCTAAGCACACATGAAATCAAACAAGTGGATTTAATTATTTTTTAAGTTCTGGAGCTTTTCTCCTGAGCTGTTAGGCAAGGCAGGGTCATTCCCTCTAAAATAAATGGGGTCTGTCGTTAGCCTGCACAGGAACCAGTCCCAAACCCGAGTGTCCCACTGAGCCTCTGCTCCCCCTGACTTTAGCAGAGAGATGAGCAATACCTGCTTGTGCTTCAGGATGCTCATTGCTGTTTCCTGTCCCATTTGAAATCTTCCCCATTTCCACCACGTGTGTAACGATGGCAGAGGTAAAGTTAATCCTGCCTCAAGTCCCTCCTGGCAGAGGACAGTGGAGCACAGAGCTGTCAGTGCCTCCCCTCCACCACTCAAATAATTTTTTCTTTTTCCCTCACTAGGAACTACCCACGGGCACAGATTTCCTGCTTGGGTCACTGAACCAAGAGCTCCATGGGAAGGGGTGGCCCCAGTTTGCCCAGCAGTGCTGGGGGTCCCTGGAAACTGCCCCCTCCCAGTTCCCTTTCAGAGCTGAGGGAAAGTGAAGCTGGGAACAGATGGTGGGGAAGGCTGGCATCTCCTCATGCATATTTCATTGGATTTGCAGCTAGTCACCTCTTGATAATAATATTAAGTGCTACAAAACTCCAAGGCTTTGTTCCCTGGAATGTTGCATTCGATGGCATCGGATCAATGCTGTAACATCAATTAAATTTTGAAGCTGATGAGCTCTGAGTATTTACATCCTTAGCAAGGTTATGCTATAAACAGCTCGATTCTTCTGTTCTGCTGTGTTTAGGGCTGACTTGCAAAGAAAGAGATGGTTCTGTGCTGAGTGACAAATCTTACTTGACGTTTTTTAAAAGCACAATGGGACAAACATCTGTGGTTATTTCCATTACGCTCTAAGGCGTGTTACTGGGAGAGAATTTAGCCATTAATTCTGTTGCATTTACATTATTTATATACAAGAAGAACATGAAAAATGGCAGCCTGTTTAATGATTATGTACATTGTGATCTGGTTGGAAAAACGTGTATTACAAATGGCAAAACAGCCTGTCAAGTGCATAATTATATGTTGCTTTTTTTTTGTTGTTGTTGCCAGAGAAGTTTTAATTCCTTAAATCCCACTGCATGATCTCAGTGAAAGTTCTGCCCTATACATTATATGGGGGGGGAGGGAGGAACAGCATAATAACAGACTTCTTAAACCACATCAGGTCCTGCTTACAGCTCCTTTTCTTCATTTTAATATGAGGATTACCTTTTTAAGGTGCTTCCAGAGCATATGAAAAGATGGAATCTGATACAATGACAGCAGGAGAAACAGTAACGTAAATTTCATTCATTGTCCCTAGTCTCGGAAGAGAGAGTGGTGAACAAAACCTCGCTGCCTTGTGACTCATTGCTCATCTGAGACTTGGCTTTCAGCAAGAACTGCGCTCTCCTATACATGATCCTTTCCTGCTCTTGCTTCAGCTCCAGGTAGGAGCGCGAGAACGTGTGGAAGATGGAGGTGACTGGGAACGCCATGAGGAGGATGCCGCTCAGGATGCTGCTCAGGGCCACCACCTGCCCGGGGATGCTCCTGGGCACCATGTCCCCGTAGCCCACGGTGGTCATGGTGATGACGGCCCACCAGTAGCAGGCGGGGATGCTGGTGAACTCCTGCGAGTCGGCCATCTCGTTCTCGATGACGTAGAGCAGGGGCGCGAAGAGCGCGATGGCCACGCACAGGAAGAGCAGCAGCAGCCCGAACTCGCGGGTGCAGCGGCGCGCCGTCAGCCCCAGCGTCTGCAGCCCCAGCGAGTGCCGCGCCAGCCGCATCACGTACAGGATGCGCAGCGCCCGCAGGATCCGCAGCACCAGCCCCACCTTGTCCAGGTAGATGTTCCCCGAGCTGGGCTTCTTGGAGCCCTCGGAGCCCGTGTCCACCAGCAGGGTGATGTAGTAGGGCAGGATGGCGATTATGTCTATCAGCGTCAAGGGCCTCCGCAAGAAGGAGAACTTGCTCTTGGCCTGGATGAATCTGAGCAGGAACTCCAGGGAAAACCATGCCACACACACAGACTCCACAATGAAAATATTGTAGCACATCTGGGAACACTCACCCTGCAGGAAAGAGGAGGAGTTTGTAATCGGCACTGGATAATAACTGTTTTAGTTGGTGTGGTGACAGGAGGAGAGGCTTCTGTGCTGTTTTTTTTAAACCCAAAATATTAAAGGAATTGAAGCTGTTGCTATGGGGAAACACGTTGGCAGTTTGGAACATGCTAAATGCAAAACTTAGAAAGGCACTGCTTATTCCACAGAAGATACTGCTTGGGAATTTCAGCTTTCTAAATAGCAAATACAGAGTCTAACAAGGTAATATACAGGAGAGTGCACGCTAACAGAATTTTCTTTGGACATAAAACTGGATATGATTAATTCTCTTACAAGTAAATGAACAGTCATGTAACGTTTCAAATATCCTTCATGGTATTTTCCCCCCTCTAAAAAGTGCTGCAAAATCCCCATTGAGATCAATAACCTCAGACCTTGTACTTGCTCTGCTCTTCCCAGCACATACCACTTGCCATCCTAAAAGCTAACTTACCTTTTCTTCCTCCTCCCTCAGGTCAGGCATGGTGCTGATGGATAAGTTCACTGCTGTAATAGTTACAAACAAAACAGACAAACACGCAAACACCTTTCCGGGAAGGCCAGACTGGGGCCTTTCCACCATGTCTTGCAACTTTTTCATGCACAAACCAATTTTTGTCTCCTCTACTGTTTCACCTGTTGTTTCATTTTCTAGGAGGTCATCCTCCCGTTCATTTATCTCTGTGAGCTCCTCCATTTTTTGCAGGTACCTCCTTTTACAACACCAGTCCAAGTTGTCTTCCTCAATGCCCCAGTAGAGCAGCTCCTCTTGGAAAGACAGCGCACACATCTCCCGCAAGAGCCGGAGTTTTCCAACCCGCAGGAAAGTCAGGATTGTCCTGAACGCCCCTGGGTTGCGGTCGAAGAAGAATTCGTTGCACGTCACATCATAATCATCACAGATGTTCAGAATGTCGTCAAAATTAGTACAGAACTTGAGTTGTCCCAAACGTGTCAAGGGGAACTCGTCGAGCGTGGTCCAGGGGAGCAAGTACTTGATGCCCCCCACGTTGATAATTATGTGACGCTTCCGGTCGTCGGGGTGGAAGCCTTTGAGGAGATCCTCCTGAGGGTGGATTAGCCTGGCTCTTTGGTAAAACACTCCCTTGAGGGTTTCAGATTCTGGAAAGAACGTGTGGTTGAAGGAAGCATCTGAAGTACAGCTCAGGGCACTATAGTCATAGTCGGAATTTTCTCCAGGCATAAGAGTCATCTTGGAAGACAACTTTGCATCCCTTCACTGTTTCTGCAAGTGTCTTCTGGAACAGAAAACAGACATGGGGGGTGAGGAAATGACAGGCTGTTTGCAGGTTTTGAACAAATGTAGTGGTTGGACCTCAAAAGCACTTGGAAAGAGCAATTGGAAAGAAAATAGCAGTGGCTGAGTGTGGTCAGAAGACCTTTCTGGGCAGGCTGGGTTTGTCCAGCAGGACAGCACTGACCCCATATCAAGGGCTGTGCCCTGTTCAGGAGCTCTGCTCAGCATATTTATCACAGTGGGAGGCTCCTCCTGTCTCAGATACAGAGGTCTCAGTTCCCAGTAGATGGAGAGGGAAACCAGGAATAATTCCTCCATGTGGCAGGATGTTTCTGGTTCAGAGTGGAGGTATAAAAATGATGACAGTATCACATTAGGACACAGAATTCAAGTGTGTTTTGTAGGAAAGGAAATGGTATATTTTTTTTAAGTATTACACATAAAAATCTGGAGTATTTTAGTACCCATGAAGTATATAGAAAGAATCAGAAGTCAATTATGTTGTAATTCAGTACATACACACTTCTAAAAACCAGTTAGTACAAGACTAATTTCTAAAAGGCCATCTGGAAACAATTTGGGGGAAAAAAAGCTCAATTGGATTGGTGATCACATAAACATTTGTATAGAGTTTATACACAATTAATGACATGGCAACTCCCTTTTTATGGCCTCATTTACAAAAGGTTGCAAAGAAATGTGATTTCCATGCAAACCTTGGGATGTTGTTTCAGTTATAGACATCCTCTATGCAGTAATAGGGCTTTGTCCTTGCAGTAGGCTGAGCCAAGGTGCCTTTACTTCTGATTATAAGAACCCAAAAATTTCTAATGACAACTTGGAAAATCCTGTTCAAATTCTGCTCATGCAACACTGGCGTAAAGTCCATGGAATGAAGAGAACAGAGTTCAACTGAGTATAAAACACAGGAGCTGGAAATGTTCAAACTTCTGGCCTCCCTAATTCACTGCACTTAAAGCGTCAGCCTGAAATCTGCTCCTCCACAGGAGGTTGTGCAGCACTGCTCCAAGACCTTCCATCTGCACATTCAGCCTCAGCTCAGTGCACAGAGTCATTGAGTTTCACTTGATAAGAGTATTTATTTATTAAGGAGATTGTACAATGTGGAGACATTAAATATGCACCGGTATTTTGGCTTCCTAACCTCAGGTTCACGGGGAAGGAATAAATATTCCAGCTGATTGGCTTCAGTAGCAGTAAGAGTTTTGTTCTCCTCCTGGCTGCACTTACCTCCCCTTGGATGTGCACCCCAGGGATACACCCCCTGCTAGGGCCACTTGCTGAGCCACAGAACCCTCCTTTTCAGAAGCTGAGGTTTATAAACCACACCAGGAGTGGCACATACCTATTGGAGAAGAAAAACCCATGAATACACAACAGCAAAGAACTCAAACCACAGCTGCACATCAATTTAAGAGCTCTCCTTGCTGCAAGGACACTTTCAGTGCTTCAATTAAAAACTCTCAGTTCTGCCTCTGAACTTCCCAGAGGGTTTGGGCTGAACAGAGCAGCTCTGTGCACACTCACAAACAGGTGGCCCCACGTCAGCTTTGGATGGAGTGTTGTTTCCTGACTCCTCACTTGTATAGAATCACAGAATGGTTTGGGTTGGAAGGGACCTCAAAGCTCATCTTGTCCCACGCTCTGCCATGGATCAGCAGAGGAAATGCTGCTGGAGTGCAAGCCATAGGTTTGGTGTGGAGAATAGGGCTGCCTGATGGATGGTTATGTAGGGCTTCATCTCTCAGACCAACTGCTGTTTTACTTTAAAATGCCTTTTCCCCTCTGCCTCAGCCATGTCTAAGGCAGGGCTGGTCCAAAGAGAAATGAAGATTATGACTGATATAAGATATGGATAAGTGGGAGGCAGGAACCATTTTCCCTTCTGTAATACCAGATGATGTTGGTTAGCAACAACTTATCCTCTGAATCTCAGCCAGGAAAAATGAGGAGGCAGCTCATCTCTGTCACTGGTTTGATCTCCCAGCACATCCACTGTTGACACCATAGGAAGAAATGGGGAGAGGGAAATGTAAATGTTCTCTGTGTGTCAGACACACGCTGTAACCCTGAGGCAGCAACTGTGAAAGAGCAGAGCAAAGAAAAAGGAATTTCTTTCCTCGCTGCCAGCTCCTCGACCTGTGTGAAATAACAGATTGGACAAATGGATCCCATGTGTGACACACTGAGTGGCCGCACTTAGAAAAGGTTCCTCCCTGGTTTGCCATAACAGAGCTGGCAAGCCTACAAATCCCACGTAGGATCTGATGCTCCACATGGGTTATTTTCATGTTCTTTGCCTCAGATACACGCAGCATCATATCTACAGGAGAAGAGTAGGAGGGAATAAAGGACAATAATAAACGTGGCCTGACTTGAAGGAATGCAGGAAGGAGAAAAATAAACCAGTGCATTTTTCTGCATGTTTTTCGTTGTCCTTCTGAGGGTGCCTCGACAGAATGATGGTCAGTATTGCTTTAGGATGAGAGAGATCTAATTAATGGGAGGACTTTTTGCTATTGAGCTTAAAGCCCAAGCAAACTGCTTTATTCCTCCATTGCAGCCTGATGACACTGGGGACAGCTGATAAGAAATGCCTTCAGGAGTGAAGACATCACACTGGAATACAAGGTCAGACAAACACATTAGCCTGCAGCCCCAATCTCCCCAGCAATTAAACATCATGAACTTTAAGGATCTGCTGTAACAGTGAAATCCTCTGCTCTGCTCTGGCCCAGTGGTAAAAGCCCTCCTGCTCTGAGGTCTGAGCAGCATTCTGCCCTTGGAATGCTTGGGACTTACTGAAACCCAGTTCAGCTTCCTGGCTCCCCTGCTGGCAATGTGTCCTCTTGGGCAAATCACTTCTCTCTGAGCATCACTGCTCTCATGTTTGTAAACTTACTGGGGCAGGAGCTGTCTCTTCCTACATTATCCACCCTGGGAATTGCTCTGGCTTTTAGAACCTGCAGTAACACAGAATAACTGACCTACAGCAAGGGCTCTAGGTGACTCTGAGGGGTGGATTGTGCATGGGAAGTAAGAGAGAACATATTTTCAAAAATCTGTCCTGCTCAAGATGACATCTATTATGTCTGGTGAAGAAATCAAATTAGAAATCCGTACTGCCCTTACTTTCAGCCCAAATTCAGGAGGGATGCCAGACTCCGAGGCAATGGGAAAAGAATTATTAAAGATACCCTTCTGAGGGAAAGAAACAGAACTCATGAGAAACATGCTAAAATTCCACTGCAAGTGTCGTTTCCCCCCCTCAGTGTCCTCTGCAGTATTTTGAATTCTGCAGTGCATCTCTGATGTAATCAGAGCTCCTGCAAGGAGTCCTGCTCCTGCTCCGTGGTGCAGACAATTCAAAGTTGTGCCTGGATGATAACAAGCCTGCAAAGAAGATGCAGAACTCCCCCCTTAGACTCTCCTATCAATTCCAGTGCCCGCAACACATCTCTGTTGCTTTTTGTAAATTAAATTTTTAAAAAAACATTAAAAAAGTTTCAGATTTCAGTGCAGATTGAATACAAATATAGTGATTTTTTTGAAAAGAATTCCACAAGGAACAGTTAAGTGATCCTTCCTCCTTTAGTCTTTCCTCAGTTAAGCAGGCAGCATTTCCAAGCAGTGCCACATTCAGCTCTCTCCTGGCACAGGATTTCCTCACTGTGCCTCACTGCCAGGTACCTCCTGACACACTTCAAGCCGTACTCCTGTGTCTGTCTACAGCCTAAGAACAGATCTCAAACTTCAACTCTGCTTGCAAAAGTGCACTTCCAGCCAAATCAGAGTAAAACTTAGAAAGGTCAATGCATAACATAAAATAAAACTCTCCTGAAAAGCAGATAAGCTGAAAAAATATGCTCGATCTCTATCTTGCTCTCCTTGAGCTGGACAGTTGTGGTATCTTATGACAACCTACAAACAGAATTATGTCAAATATGTTACTCAATGTTTGGTTTTATAAAGCTGAGCCTTATTCTACTGATAATAATCAGAAGTGAAATAACTTTGCAGATAACTTATATCCCCTGGAGAATGTTCTGAAATACATTAGGATTAATAACTGCAGTTACTCTCCTGCTGTGAAACATATTTATGTCAACAAATTTTAGCAAGTCACATTCATAGCAATCTCTTAAATATAATCTTAAAAAGTAAAGGATTTGACATTTATTTATATAGATAAATATTTTGCTACCGAAATGAAGATATGTAGGCATGGAAGAGTTCTTTCATGCTTTTCCTGTCCGCACCCCCTCCCCAAGTCTTTTCCAATGAAAAAAAACTACCAGAAAGACATTGCCTATCAAGAACAGTTCACTTGATGTGTCTGTCAGTCACCAACGAGCAGAACTCAATAAATACACCAATATAAAAGACATCCCTTAATTATTTCAAAATGAAAGCTATAAAGGACCTTCAGATTAGGCAAGGCGGAAGAAACTGGAAACACGAGCCTCCATCCTGCGCTGTGCAGCCACAGGACGCGGGGAGCGGCAGAGCCGGCCAGGGGAAGCCCGAGCAGCACGAACCGAGCCCGATGGATGAGCCTCGAGCGCCGTCAGCCTCCTCCGCGGCGGGGCCGGGGCAGGGCAGGAACGAGCCGAGCGGTCCCGGGCAGCAGCCGAGCCCCTCCCGCTGCTGGCGGCGCGGCCAGCCCGGCTCCGGCAGGGAATGACGGCCGTTCCCTCTCTTCCATCCCTGCGGAGGGACAGAACCTGTTGCTGCAGCCGCGCGGGCCCGTCCGCCCCGCCCGCTCCGGGGGCTCCGCGGCTCCG
>VZRF01013452.1:755177-805190 GCA_013396875.1 Vireo altiloquus
GGACACGGACACGGACACGGACACGGACACGGACACGGACACGGACATGGACACGGACATGACATGAACACGGACACGGACATGACACGGACACGGACATGGCACGGACATGACACGGACAGGGACGTGACACGGACACGGACACGGACACGGACATGACAAGGACAGGGACATGACACGGACACAGCCGTTCTGCTTCCAGGGCTGAGGTGGGCTATGCTGAATGGAGGCACGAGCACCCTGCCCAGGATTTGGTTTGTAGATCCTGTTCCAGGGGTGCAATTGCACTCTGGCTGTGCTGGGCTGGGGTCTGTCAGGAGGGCACTGAGCACACACCGACTGCAGTGTTAATTACAGAAATTACAGTTGGTCTTTTCCTCTCTAGCTGGAAGTAGCAGTACTTAGGCAGTGACCTGGAGACATCCAATTAGCTCTCTCTGAAAGCCACCACATAATGACTTGATAAAAACTTCCCTGATGCTGCATTGTGGGCAGGAATAATTATTTGTTTCACTCAGAGTATGACTTCCTTCTAGGTAAATGGATAACTTTTCTAATTCCAGGAAAATGCCTCTGTGTCCCACTGTGAGTTGCAGTCACTGGTTAAGAGCTGATGCAATGGTTTTATCTGCACGTGGAGCTGCAGCCACAATGCCCTGTGAGGGGCTGGGGCCTGTCCAGCCCTCCCTGTAAAAGCAGAGTTCCTTCTTTGTTCATCCCATAGCCCATTCCCACCTGTTCATCCCATGCATAGCCCAGTCCCACCTGCTCTGACATCCCCAGGCTTTGAGATCCATCCTCCAGTGGTGCTAAAATCTTGCAGCATTATACCACGAATGCCAATTCTTATTACTTTGGGCAGGAAAATCTTCCCAATTTTTTCCATGCTGCTTGGATAGTTCCAGCTCCTGCTGATATTCCAGAGGAAGCTTGAGTGCTCCTATGGCAGATTTCTTACTGCTCTCCTCGAGCCCAACTTCCCAGTGTGCCTAAGCACAGTTAATTGCATTTTTAACCAATTCCTAATTCCTTCTGAAAATCCCTTCCAGCAAATAAAGATTTTTTCAACAGACCCATCACATTCATCCCAGAGTTACCTGCACTCCTCTTGAATGTAGAAACTACATTTTTAAATAATAAAATTAAGAGATGCTCGCACCCCTGAAGTTTCCAGCAGGGGTGATTTGTTTGTCACTGAACCCTTGCCCAGTGCTTTGGCAGGTTTAATGAAACCTCCAGAATGATACAGGTACTCCCTGCCATGACTCAGAACAAGATTTTCATCAAGCTGAAATGATAATCAGTGATGACAAAGGCAGCAGGATGCCAGGGGGATGATCCATGGAGCAAGGAGGAGACGGGAAACACCACCTGGAGTCTGGAACCAAGGGAATCCATGGCCAAGCAGCTCCAGGGCTCTGTCCTGCTGTCCCAGGAGAGAGGGGGCAAAGCACAATTCCACAGTCCTTAGCAGCACTCCCATGCACAGAGTGCTTCCCACGGGGAGAGCTGTTGTTCCTGAGCCAAGATTCCTTGGATTCTGGATCCTCTTGTGAACGTCTCTGGGTTGGATATGGACCAGGACTGTCCTCCCAATACCACTGCTCGGCCATGACCCTGAGAGCTGCCCTGGCAAAGGTTGTTTCTGGGGGCAGGGGGAGCTCCAGCTGTGTTCTACAATATCAAAAGGCCCAAATTGTGCAAAATGCTGCCTTCCACCTCAGGGCCAAGGCACGTGAGTTGCAAACACACTTGGGAGAATGAATGTTGGACCACATTCTGCCCAGGTTCAGAATATCTGGGGTTGATTCTGGTCTTACTGGCCTATAGATTTTGTTTTTCTTATCCCTGTAACCCTTTCTAGTTAAAGTGAATAATAATAACAGACTCAGGTTTGCTTTAATTTTTCTTAATCCAATATTTTCCTGACTAAACTTCTTGTGGGATGAAATGTTCACTCCAGAGTGAATTTGGCCCGCACGACAGGCAGAGTCTAGGATGAAAGCTGCTGTCTAAAGAGGAAAAAGTAAATTTACCCACAGAAGGAAAGGAAACAAAGGCAATATTTATCCACAGCGGTGCTGCTAGAGAGACCAGGCCATTTCAAAGAGCAAGAATAAAAAGAGATGTGTGTTAAATGATCTCTGCTCAGTTCTGTCAGGCTCGTTACCATCACTACCTGCTGCACTGGCTCTGAACAACAACTCCACCACTATTGCTTTAGAGGTTCATACTTCCAAAACACTCTAGATTTGTGGAACTGGATGATTTCATTTTACTTTGACAATGAGGTTTCAGCCTTCAGAAAAAAGCTTTTCAGTCTCTTTCCCAGACTCCAAATTAAAAGAATAATTTGTCACAGAAAAGTACAAAAACGGGCCTGAGGAGAATGAAAGCAGCATTTATTTTCTTCTCTGCATAAAAATGTACCTCAGAAGTTGAAAGGAAAAGATGCAAATGCAGAAGGCTGATTTAGGCACCCCTGCAGATTACGCACATTCCGTGCAGTCTTTGTTCATTTAGAGATGTAGACTGAAAATAAAACAAACATGGCTCATATTTTTAAGTAGGTTTCCAGGTTTCCAGAAACCTTTCTGTGAATTCAGTTTTATCCTATTTATAGCCTGTCAGCATCTGTAGGTGTAGAGCAACAAACCTGCCTGGCATTGCCCTCTGTGTTCACATGAGCACCACACACCCGCCTGGGACATGTGCACTCCTTAGATCAACGTCTCAGTCCTTTTGGGGTGCCCCAAACACATCCCTGGCATCTTTGCTGCTCTTCTGGCATCTCCCTGACCTCGCACAGGTTGATACCTTAGGTTTTAACTTTTCTCTGTTCCCAGCCCTGCAGTGCCCAGTGTAACTCTGCAGTTCCCTGGAGCTCGTTCAGTGCTGTTCTCTCATGCTCACACTGACATAACAAAGCCTCTCCAGCTCGCTCTCCAAGCACACCCAGACCCTCCTGGGCCCAACAACTGCAAACCTTCATCTTGGGGAGAGGGGGGCGAGCTTGGGCAAATTCCATCCTTGCCTGGCTTCTGCTTGGGCAATTGATGCTGATATCAAAGTGGGAAGAGCTCGGGAGCTGTCATTGTCCATTTTGGGATGCAGGAGCCTCTGGAGCCCAGAGTGTGACCTCTGAAGGCCTTTCAGATAAATCTCTCCTTTATTCCTTTATTTCTGTCTGGTCTCTCTTTCTAGGGAGCCATTTAAGGCATCAAGGTGACAGGCACAAAGTGACCGGATTGGGAGAGTTTTATACCCCTGGGATCCATCCTTCAGGATCCATCCCTCAGGATCCATCCCTCCTTCCTGCCCTGATGAGGAACTGGAGCCAGGACTGGCAGTCAGCATAAAACCAGCTAGGAAAACCCAAACACAGCAGCTTTGGTGGATCTGATGTTCCCAGACCTGTGCAAGGCACACATTTGAACACCCCGAGGTCAGAGAGTCCCCAGGGAGCTGATGAGGGACAGGGGCTGAACTGGAGCTCCTGCCTGGGTATGGGGAGATCAAAGTCCTCACTCAGAGCCCCAGGGAAAGGGGCTCCCAGCAGGCAGGGACAAACTGGGGGGAAGGATCTGTGACAGGCTCCTGGATTGCACACAGTCACCGGCACAAGGAGTGAAAGTGATGCCCAGCATATGAACGTTATGTCTTATTCTGATCGTGCAGTGGTGAAAAAAATGTAAATAAATAAAGGGCTCTTTGTGGTGTATTTCACATGTTTGTGTGCCCAGACCAGGCCAGGCTCATGCTGAGGAGCAGCTGCTGTGTGGTTTTGTGGGGGGCTCACGAAGACTTGGCCGCTGAACAGGGCCATTTGTTATCCTGGTAGGAAGTGATTTTGTCTCTTTTTAGTCATCACACATCAACGTTCTCAGTGAGACACTTCATTTAACAACTCCTATTTGACATTGCTGCTAAATAATCCAGCCAGAAGTGGATTCACATTCACATTTCACCTGAGATGAAAATGGAGAGTGTGTATTTCTGGTGCCCCTTGTGCAGGCACCGCTCCAGAGGACACAGGTAAGTGCCAGGGAAAGCCCCCAGCTGTAGCTATTGAACAGGTATCATTTGCCAGATGCCAAATTTTCCTCCTCTTTCTTTCCTTTTTGCTTGAGATCCCTTGTATAAAAAGGAAGGGCCCCAGGTGACTGTGTCACTGAAGTGTTTTATGTACGGAAAATGGACATACCCAGGACTTCCAGAGTGGAGCTGCTCCCTGCCCTTAGGAGTTACCAAAGCTCTGTGTAATTGGGGAGCTATTAGCTTGAGAAATGATCTGGAAAGGATTCATAATGAATAGAAAAGTGGGATGTTGAAAGGTTCTCCAGGGAAGAGAACACCCTCCATGTTTTAGTTCTGTGATCCTGGAGGCAGTGGGGTATTTCCACCCTGGGAATCAGGTGGGAGTGCCATGGGAGTGGTTTGCGTGTCAGAGGGACTGATAAAAGAGTTCTGAATATTTTTATAGGCACCTGTGAATTATTAATTGGGCTAATATCATGTCAGCTGAATTATTGATTCGGGCTGACTTCAGGAGCCTGGTCTGTGAGTGAACATCCTCATGAGTGACAGTGTGAGGGGCACTTTGAGAGTGGAGCCCAATCCATGGTTATCCATGTCCAAATTCCTTCTGCACCTTCCTCCACCGTGTGCAGCTCTCCCTGAGCCTTCCTCTCCGTCCCTGATGAGGGCTGGAGATTTTCATCAAGTATTTTCCATATTACTTGGGTTCTTCCAACTTTTCCCGAAATGTGTGTGTGCTTCAATAACGATGATCAAATCAATGTTAAATTATGTGCCACATTTTTGGCCAGCGTCGAAATTAAGAATACTTTATCAACCATTCTGAAAGCCAGATTTGGAGAACAGAGCAACAGTAGCTGCAGTCAGCTTTCCTCTTACCATTAGGGTAATTACTTGATGTGATTTTGTACATGATGGAATTGGTAGATACCTTAGAAAACTCCAGTATGTGCCTGTCTGCATCTTCCAGGGCCTGATCCCTTCACAATACTCACTGTGTGTAACAACGTCACTTCTGAACTGGAATGTCTACTCCTGCATTAATTAGGGATGTTGGAAATCTTTACCTTGTGGGTGACTGGCAGGTTTACATTGAGAGTATTGGTGGCAGTGGGTTCATGAAAATACACAGGACATTCTTCATTCTGAGGTCTTTTACCTCAAGGCATGATGTCATACCAGGGCTGGAAAATCCAGATAAAAATAACCCCCAGGTGGGAAATACCAAATGCTCTGTCCACACTGAGGTGAGTTACAGTTTCCCCAGTTCTCTTCAGCCTTATTCTCTTTGTAGCCTTTAAACTCTATGAAAAACAGCAAAGAAAGGATGAGCCAACTGTTCAATTTTATTAAACAAAAGCAGTTAATTATGTCATTCTCTTTTACATTTGTGAGCTCAAGGCCTTGAAGCACACTTTCTGTCACCAGTTAGGAGTCACCCTCAGTGGTCAGATGGGGTTTCCATCCAGAATGAGTTTCCCTTGCCCTGTTTTTCACAGCCCATCCCATCCCTGCTGGGCTCACAGGGGTTACTGCTCGTGGCTGCTGCCCAGGACTAAGCAAAGCACTGGATGCTGCCCCCAGGCTGCTCATCAGCTCCTCCCTGATGGTAATTCCCTCTTCTCAGGGGTTCTGATACTTATTTCTGCTTTCTATTAATGTTTATTGTCCTTTGACCTGTGGCAGAGGGAGCAAAGTCAAGTGCAGGGTCATTCCTTCCTGCCGTACATGGGCATACATGGAAAATTTGGGATGCTTTATCATCAGTTGCAGCTGGTGTTTTCTTTGGTTTGCTCTGGGTTCCTGGCATGTTTTATAGCAATGTCTGGAAAATCAATTTTTCTTCTCCCAGCTACAAAGCAGGACATGTGTTCTTAAACAAAACCCTGCCATTCTGACCAACATCTTTACTTTTTCTTCCCTTGTGTTGTCATGAAATCTACTTCACTGCCATATATTTGCTCTTTAATTTTAGCATAGCTTTTAGTGATCTTAGCTTAAGAATGCTGTCAAACAACAGATTATACGAAAGGGCTGTATGTGTATCTAGTGTTTCTCCAAAAGGAGTTGTTTTATTTTAATTATGCTTTCTAAGCTGTAAAACTTCACTGGTTTCTTTCTTCCCTCTTCATTGTTTGCTACATGTCTTCTTATTTAAGGAGGTTAGATGGGTTAGTGGTGAGAGTTACAGTTTAACTGCTCCTCAGAAGGGGATTTGTGGAGAAAAAACACTAAAAATGTTGTATTGCTGCTTCCACGAGCTGCCAGCTGTGTCCCTGTGGATCTCTGGGTGTGCAATCTCTGTCCCCACAGATGGGATGTGGCTGTGGAGAATCCAGAGCAGCCCAGAGCTGTCCCCATCAGCAGTGGATGTTAACATGGATTGTCTGGAACGGAGGGTTTGTCTGGATGGGTTATTATTGGCACAGTCCTGGATTCCTTTAAAGCTCCAGCTCCCACTGGTCCCACTGGAGCTGAGGATTCAGAAGGAGAAAAGAAGCCCAGGGTCAGGGAGTGTGGCTGCTGCCCCTCTGGGGCTCCAGCTCTGCTTTCCTGGGAATGGTGAAAAACGTATCCTGTACCAGCTTTTTGATGCCTCTACAGCACTGCTGCTGTTTATAGAGGGTTGGGAAACAAAAGCAAAGAGTTTGAAATGTTCAATGTTTCCCCTGTACATCACCTTCCCTAAAGGCAGCAGAGTCCCAGTGCCTGCTGAGAGGGGGGAGCAGTGCTGGGAGCTGCTGAGAAGAATCAGGGCTGGGTGTTCACATCCTCACAGGACAGCACCTGGAAAAACTTCGTATAAAAATGTTCCTCACTGGAAGGAAAAGGGTGAGGATAACTCATCCCAATCCAAAGCATGTTCAGCTGATTTAAGCAGGAATTTGAAAAGGTATTTATGTAGTAGAAGTCTCTTAGTTTCTTCTTTAGATTTTTAAGACAACCTTAAAAAACAAATTCTGGAAGAGAGCAGGACATTGCTCCATGAGCTCCCAGCAGCAGGGCTGTGCCATGTGCTGTCTCAACAGCCCTCAGATTATTTGGGGGGCTAGTGAAAGATATTCCTGTTAAAAAGAGCTTAAAGTTGTTCTGCTTTTCAGAAGAATGTATTGATTTCTCTTTAAAAATCAGCATTTTATTTCTGCATTTATTGGCCTCACTTGTAGCTGTGTGGGGTCATTAGCCCTCGTTTCTGAGCAGCTAAAAGCAATATCTCCTGAGTGGGGTCCAGGTGCTCCTCCTGCTCCTCTGCTGCTCTTCTTGCCCACAAAAACTCCCAGTGCTGCTTTCTTCCATGCTGTGTGTTGTTCTCACTTTACTGGCTTTTTATTTTATATTTTTTAAACTCCACTAACACTTAAAATTCAGGCCAAGCCTTGGAACTCTGGGATGGAGCACATTCAGCCATCAATTTTCAGTTCCTCACATAAGAGGAGACTGAATAGACCAGACTTAAACAAACTGCTGGTGAGTCTGGGAGGTGAAAGGAGAAAGAAATCATAGTGCAGGTAAGAGAGTTTAAAATTCAAGTCTGATCTGCTGCTTTTTCTTGTGCTGCCAAAGTCTCTCCTTTTGCACAGAGAGACTTTGCAGGGTTGTTGCTGATACAAAGGAAGGACTTAACTGGTCCAGCAGCTACGTGGGGAGTGTTGTGATGGGTGTGTGAGGCTCCGCTGCAGAAAAGCTGCCCTTGGAGGTTGGTGATTTCCTTGCAGAGCTCTGCTCTTTTATCCCTGAGTAACAGGCACAACAGCAATTCTGCAGCTGCTGCCTGGTTCCAGGGGAGTTAATGTTGTTTTTGGGTTCCGTGGAGGCAGAAACCCTCCACAAATCCCTCTGGTGCAGAAGGCAGAGCCATTGTTGATGATAACAGAGCTTTTAACTCCCTTTCTCTGTGCAGACCTCGGTCCTGCAGATAAGTGCTGTCAATGAGGGGGGTATTAGCACATAATACAATTTCTCGCTGCCTGTCTCTTTTTATAAGAGCTCTTCATCTTGTTACCAGGCAGTCAGTGCTTTTAGAACCAAGCATGCAACCCCAGAGAGGCTGATCTTTTCTGTCCAAGCTTGTTTGAAATTATACTGACATGAGAATTTTGGTGATTTGAGATTTATTTGTAGCTCTTGTGGTGGCAACAGCAAACTTGCAGCTGGGCTTAGGGGTTTGAGATCCTTTGGAGTCTTTCTGACTTGGGGAAACATCCATCCCTCAGCTGCAGACGTTCACCAAGGTGGAAGGGGGAAGTTGGTAGGAGCATTCCTGGTGCCAGATCAGCTCCTCGCACAGGGGAATGGTGGGTGGCCTGTTGGAGTTTGTGAAAAGGATTGTCTGCTTTTCATTGCAGGAGAGTAAAACTTGCCTTCATTAGTGCTTTGTTTTCTCCTCTTTGTTCACATCCTGAACATTAACCCTCCCAAGGTGTTTCCAAAGTCCTGTGCCTGCTGGGGCAAAATGACCATGGAAAAAGGCAGCAGCAGAGTTTGGCATAATCCATTTTCCTGGAACAAAACCTGTGCAGGGCATGCATGTGCTCACACAGCTGCAGGCTGGGAGGGTGAATCCATCTGGAGATCCAAGGCCTCTGATCACTGGGATCATCCAGGTATAGGGAACAAGGCCATGGGATTTACTGGAATTAAAAAAATAAATATGTATGTGGGGGGAGTGTCCAGAGGAATTTGAGATGCCCAGCTCTGAATGAGCATTTCATATTTGGATTGTGAGCCTGGTGGCACAGTGAGCTCAGTCCAATCTCAGCAGTTAAGCTGATTCTGTGAGACTTCACACAAGAGGGAGGGTATTTTACAAAATGAGCTTTGTATTCGAGTCTCACAGGATCAGACCAAAAAGTCCTTAAACCTCCTTCTCTCAAGAAATTTGTGTCTAGCCAAATATTTAAAAAGCAATCAGAGCTTAACAGGCATCCAATTTATTCACCATCTTAACAAAACAAGCTTGATTTTTTTTCTTTTTACTAGTTTGCTTCTCAAGAGTTACAAAAATAACCAGTGGAGATTGCCAATAGGAAATGTCACCTGCTTTGTTATTCTACTTGTTCCCCTGAGTGGACTTCAGGGTCAAAGTTTTCATCTGTATTAAGAATGTAACTATTTTCCAGCCTGTTCGCTTAAAGTTTTCCCGATAATAATTTTTAAAGAAAATGCTTGCAGGAGGTTTTGTTGGTGTATGAGCCTGGGAACAGACTGCAGTTTGCCACCTTCTGGTTTTGCCATTTGGAAATGCGAATTCTGTTACAGGAATTGCTTCTGGCCACTTGTGAGCAGCAGCTGCAGTGAAGGGGCCCCTTCTGAAGCATTTCTGTGCTTTTGAGAGGCTGGAATTCTCTTTTTCCTGTGTTCATCGCTGCTTTTCTTTGCCTGGGGAAATGGTCCTACCCAGCACCAAACTCCACTGTTTTCCTAAGTGCACCTTCTGTGCTTTTAAGCGAGTTCTGCGAGCCCTTGATTGTTGCCTAGTTAAGGAGAGCTCTAATGACCCCATCTCATTTCCCTGATTTAATGAGCAGAGAAAATCTGTAGCAGCTCAGACACTGCCAACTCCTGAAACACAATTCAACACTAAACCCTCCATCAGCTTGGAGTAACTCTCAAACACTGATATTATCCCAGTTCTCTGATGGATGGGAAGATGTGGCCAAGCAGATAACTGGGCTGGACCTGGGGGTCTTCTGTGAGTGCAAACAGGGGGAGTTTGATGTGTCTGTGTGAGGGATGAGAACTTGGTGCTTCGTATTTCCAGCAGGAGAAAAAAGGGTTTGTCTGCAGGGCAGAGTTCCTTCCAAGCAAACCCAGACCTTGTGAACGGCAGCACAGCTTGGATTGCTGGTGGCAACCCCCAAGGAGGGGCTGGTGTAGGTGGAACCTGCTTGGGGTGGATGTTGTGAAGAATTTTGGAGTATTTGGAGTTTTACTTGTTTGGAATAGAGAGATCTAAAAGTAGGATCAGCCTGACATTGAAGGAAGCAGAGACAGGCAGGTGCTGTGTCCGACACCTTCACCTGTGCCAGGCAAGCGTCAGAGCAGCTGAAATCTCTGGGTGGGATGTTGCATCTCAAGGGACTGAATGTGGATTTTAAACCCTGTAACTGAGAGCTGAAGGAGTGAGGTAAATCTAAAGGAACACATGGGACTGACCGAGCAGCCCTTGGGACCATTTTGGTCCAAGAGTTAAGCTCTAGTGGTTGGTGATTAAACTTCAACAGCCAAGAGATCCCTGCTGGGGGATGCTCCAGCAGTCTCGAATGCTTTGCACACTCAAACTTTCATCCAAATCTTGTGGCTCACCTCTGTTGATGCTATTGATGTCCTCGGATGCCAAAAAAAAAAAATCCTTGGGAAACTTAATGCTCCTTCCTAATGTGATTCAAATGTGAATGTGCATTTCACAGTGATTATGGTGCTTCCCTCTCCGTTTGGGGAGTGGATCCTTGCCCTCAGGCAGAATGTTCAGGTATCACCTCTTCGAGGACAAACAGACCTTAGTTGTAATCCCAGTGGGTTTTTATTTTTGTGGCTTAGATTCAGTTTGTGACTGAATGAAAAAACTGAGCTTGCTAGGAAATGTTGGATGACACTGGAATGTGAGAAACCTGTTAGCTAGGACCTTTTTTGGTCTTGTACTTAATTTCTTTTTGGCTCTTTTGACCCAAAGTCTGTCCACTCTATGAGAAGAGTATAGTGAAATGATCTTGTTGCAATTCCTGATTAACAGATTGTTCCTCTACTCATTAAAGAATCTAAAGTGCTTGAAGGATGTGTAGGAAATGGTCTCATCCAAGAGGCAGTGCTCTTGAACACCAACAATGAGGAGAGATTTAAAACTATGGGACAACATGATGGTGTAAGGGGCAATTAATTGTAGTCAGACTTATTTTTGCTCTTTATTAGTGGGGATATTAATGGTTCATAAGTGCTATAGATTGAGAATGTTTTGGGTTGGATGAGATTGCAGTTTGGAGTTGCTGTAGTGCTCCAGGGCTCGTATCTGGGACAGGTGTTCACTGTTCTCTTGGTGCTCTTTAGGTGCAAATGAAGACTTGGACCTTGACCTAAAATGTTCATTAGAATTATTTGTCTGCATATTGTCCAGTTTATATTTAGCATTTCCTGGGCATGTGCAAGCAGCTCCTGGCTTGAGCAGATTCCAGCCTAAGGCTTTGCAAGCAAACAGAGGCCAGAGTGAGCAGGACCTGTATATATGAATTAGTAAAATTCACTGTAACTCACAATCTGTCAGCAGAGGAGTTTTAAGGTCATTCTCCAATTGTTGCCCAAGCCTATAAAATGCTATTTTGTAATTCTGGTGGTGTTTTTCAAAGCTCAGATATTTCCTTACCATCATGCCTGGTACATGGCTCCTTCAAAGCCCCAATTACAGGCTATCCCACGTAAATTTTATTTATTTGTTTTAGGTTATTTTGTTGAGTCTTTAGTGAGAACAAGGACACTATCACTCTTCTCCTGAAAATTATTCCTTAGAGATGGTTGAATCTGGACTGTCTTGTTGTAACACCTCGGAATGAAGCAGCAGAGCTGTATTGCTGCTCCTTCTGTTCGTAGCAGGTAGGAGGGGGCAGAGTGTGAAATAGGGAGGGTGTCATATTCAGTGTTATGCCATTGCATAGTTACAGAAATATGAAATAATTTAAAATACTAGAGCCAGTGCCGCTGCAGGTTGGAGGATGAGCTTGAAGAACCAGATTTTATCACATACCCCTGTGTGATATTTTCATGTAGCTCTCTCTAAAGAGTGAAGCAGAAATGACTCTTCTAGCAAGGCCACCAGCTCCATCTGCACTGGACCTCTATAGTGCACTGACACTTATTTTTCCCTGGATTAAGTGCAGATGCCTTGTGGCAGCACCAAGCCCTGCATCTCAGCAGCCTGATCACAGGCAACATGCTGGGAATGCAAACTAGCACTGGAAGCACTTGTGGAAAAGGGAATTGAGCAGCTGCCCTGTGAGCCTGGACATGCCCCAGCTAAAGGCACTGGGGCCACCACTGGCAGGGACTTAGGAGGGAATTTCAATCACTCTCTTCAGGTCTCAGCATGACATGTGTTTTGTCTTTTTTAAGCTGGTTTTGAGTTTGAACCTAAACATAATGGCACCTGAGTAATTGTTCCTTTATCTCCCACATAAAATGCTTCAAGCTGCTTCACCAGGTTCTACCTGAAGGACAGGCCTGGGAGAGGACAGAGCTGATGTGCTGATAAATTTGGAGCTGATTGATGCCTGGTGCAAGAGCTGGTCACAGCTTCTTCTCCTTCAGGTGCCGTCTCTGGACGGAGGGTTTGGGTTTCTCCTGTTTGAGCCAAAGAGGAGATGCCAAAAGCTGCCTGGAGGAGCAAAGGTTCTTCCTGAGAGAAGGTGAGGCAGAGAGCTGTCTGTGAGGGCTGCTGATGTAAATGAATATTTGCATCTACTACTTGGTGGGTTGGGGGCTTGAGGGGGAGAGAGCTGTGAGGGAAAGCCAGGGAAGAGAAGTGGAAGAGTGGGAAAGAAGGGAAAGCGAAGGTCAGGAGCAGTGGCAGTCCTGAAGGTCTACAAATGGCTGCTGCTGAATGAATGGTGAGGTACTGAACAAATAGTAATTAAAATCCCAGCTACTATGTAAATGCCAGATTAGAGCTGTGATCTTTTTGCAGACTTTCCTTGGAGGTGAGTGGGAGTCTGTACGTTACCCTTGGGAATGCTTCAGCCTAAATATATGCTCAAAGCCGGGGAGATTCAGACTTCCTGGCATGAGCTGACGTCCCTTTGACACGTCCCAGCAACACCCTGAGGTCTCCCTGAGGTTCCTCTGCTCCGTGTTTCCAGCAGGGTAATTTCACTGTGCTCCTGCAGATGAAGGTGTTTCACTGAGCCTCTCCTGCACAACAGCTCTGTGCTGCCTGGGTTTCCAACCTGATCCAGAGCCCAGACTTTCACTCGCTCTGAAAAGTGTGCTCGTGTATGGGGGAAAGGATGCTCTGACATGGGCAGGGAGGATTTCACACTCCCATAACAGCTGGAGTCTCCCAGGGCAGACACCAGGGGCTGTGTTCACCCTTTGGTTCACAGGGGTAGAGTGCAGGGGCAGGGGAGAGAGGGGGGAAAAGCTATGGACAACTTATTTGCTGAACACATCTCTATAGTTCTGTTTCTATGGTAACCCTGATGTGAAATGTGTTGCTAGAAAAACATTAGTTACTATAGAAACATCTTCCTGTGAAAAGTTTACTTTGTAACACATGATACCTAATATTAGTTTTTTTGAGTTAAGCCACCCACGTGTGTGTTGGGCTCAATAAACAGATCGTTGCCCTCGGGGTGATGGGGCTGGCAAGGGACAGGACCTGCCCATCCTCCCCTCACACCTTCTGCTGGCCTCGCCTGCCCCCAGACTGAGCAGCAGTGAGGGCAACAGAAATGCAGTATTATGCAGAATGTGATGGACTCTAGACAGAGCTGCACCTGAAGTATTGGTTGAGGCCCTTAATTTTGTGGGAAATCAGTTTTGGTTTTCAGTGGATTTAATGATTTCATACTAAAAATAAAATATCACAAATACTATCCTGAGTTACTGGGCTAAAATGAAGCCCAGTTTTGTTTGAAAAAATCAAACTACAAAAATAAAAATATCCAAAATAAATTTAAATTAAAAACACAAAAAAAAATTATTTCTAACTCAATAAACCCATAATACCTCAAATCATCAAAACAAAAATACCACTTACAAATAAACACAAAACCAAAAAATAAATCTAACAATAAACAATATTTCTCAAATTATGCATAACTATAAAACATACACTACAATCAAACAAATAAAACCCCTATAATATAATAAACAAGAATCCAAATACAACTATAAAAAACCTAACAAATTAATTACATCACACTACCTCAAACCCACCAAAACAAACCACTCAGACTCTTCCTCATGGCCAGCAGGACTTGAAAACTGGGAGAAGGTTTTGGTTGGCCTTTTTTAAGGTCACATTCTAGAAACAGCTTCCTGGAAGTGAGGTTTGAATCTGGTCCTTCATGGAATAGTTTAGGTTGGAAAAGACCCTGAAGGTGTTTTTAGTGTCACCAGGGTAACAGCCATCAGTCACCCTGCTGCAATTTCACACCCAGGCCTCTTCTCTTGCCAGAATGAGATTCCTTGTTCAGAAATGGTGCAGGGTTTGAGGCTGTGGGAGCTGGAGAAGGTTCTGCAGCTGCTGTTGGGGCTTTGCTGTGTGTATGGTGCTGGTGCGAGGCTGCTGTGTGTTCACTGGCACCTGGGGGTTAATGGAAAGGATTCCCTGTCTCCTGGGAGTTTATTTCTGCCTGGTTCTGAATTCTGCATCACCTGAGCACGTGAGGGAACTGTAGTAATGGTTTAGCAAATGGAAAAGAACAATTCCCCATTGTCTGTGTGCTGCCAGTGCTGCTGGTGAATCCCTGAGCTTCACAAAGCATTCCCACACCTCCTCCCAGGAAACCAGCTCAGTGCTGTCATAACGTTGTGCTTGAGCACATCAAGCTGCAGCCACAGGAAGCTGCTGAAGCACCATACTCCTCATTTGGGGAGTCTGAGACCTTGGAGAAGGACCCAGCCCCTACAGGGTCATGGACAACAAGTGGGATGTGAGGAAACCCATCACCTTTCCTCCTTGAATTAGTGGAAATGTGAAAAAGCTTTTCAGTTCTGCTGATTGCTTTTCAGTTTAGGCTGAAATCTTCGAGGAAGCAAGTTTGGTTTAGAAATTTCTCAACTTTTTTTCCAGTTTTGTCAACCAGTTTCTAGCCTAGAGGCTTCCCTCTGGAAAGATGCTCGAGGGCCATATGCTGCTTGGCTGGAGGGGGGAGTTGTTCCTGGAATAGTGGTGGATAAAGCAGTTAATGTGCATTGTTTTGCAGGATGTGTAAGCGTGGAGATGTCACAGGCACGAAGGGATATGGGCTGTGTGCACAAATGGAACTGAGGTGCAAAGGGAAGGGTTCTGCAGGGCTCAGAATGTCCCCTGATAATGGTCTGGATGTGCTGACTGCCCTGGAAATGTGCTGGGCTAAGTCCTGTGGTTAACTCTTTATTTGCCTTGAGGCTGGAGGGACTTTGTAAACTCCGATCCTTGGCTGAGCAGAATTTCCAGAGAAAAATGGATCTCTCAAATGGACCTTTGGAGTAAGGATGTGTTTTTTCCATCATGGAGCTGCAGAATGCAGGTTGCAAAGGTGGCTTCAGTGAGCAGAGGGCCCAGTGCTGGAAGATACAAAGGAAAGAATAAAGAAATGGGGAGATATTGCTCCAGAAATGCAGTTTTTAAAGCAAGTGCTCCTTCTGAAGGTTGGCACCTTCTCATCACGGCTGCTGGGTGTCTTTGTGCACAAAGCCTCAGATTATCTGGTGTGCTTGAATGAAGGGAAGAAATGACATCTCTGAGGGTCCAGGAGGATCCTGTTCAGGTGAGGTTTAGGCCATTTTGGACTGTTATGTTTAGGAACTTGTACAAAACCTGAGTTTATGTAATTCTACCAGCCCAATTATTTTTAACTTAAATGCTGCAATTGCAAAACTCATGGCTGCTTCTGGGTTTGTATCTCTTTCCCAGTATATGCCAGCTCTGGTTAATCACTGAATTTCATCCTGTCTGGTCACCTGTAAAGAGATCTCTTGCAAAATCCTTTAGACTTCCAGGGGCCTGGGGATGTGGAGTGGACCTGGCATGAGCCTGGTTTGGAGCAGAGCTGAGGGGGACAAGGTCTGTGTCTCCTTGTCAGCCTGACAAGCACATTAGGCAGCCTTCCTCTGAGGGATTCAAAGTCAAAAGGATCAGATTGGCCTCCTGTTTTCTGAAGAAATCTGAAACTTGGAATAGACATGTGAACACACAAGCTGTTGTTTCTGGACTCCTATAATAGCCCTGTTCTTGGTGCTGCAGGAGTTTTCCTTCAAGCACATTTGTGTGGTGCAACTGTGGCATGGAGTGATTGGCGGGATCCATCTGCCCATCCTCCGTGTGGGGCCAGGGGACTGGAGAAAAACAAGATCTGTTAATTTGGTGCAAGGAAAATATCATCTTCCCACTGGCTCTGGTGTGTTCCCAGCCCCAGAGCTTCGCTGCTCTCCCCCACGCTGTGAGGGGGTGATGCTGCTCTGGCTGCCAGGGCTGACCTGCTGCCTCCCTGCTCTGCACAGCCCCAGGGCTCGGGAGAGCCAGGGAAGGTCTTGCTCAGCAATGCAGAAAGGAAAAAGGACTTGGTGCTTGCTCCAGGTGAGCAGAGCCCATGGGACTGTTCCCACCACCTGGGTCCTTCCTTGGGAGGAAGCAGCCCAGGGAGGCTGGACAGGAGCAAAGGGCAGTGCTGGACAGGGTGCTGCCTCTGTGGCTGTGTCTTACAGGTGTGGGGAAAGGCCACACCAGCCCCTGCTGCTGGACTGGCGTGTCAGGAGGAAGCTGCAGGTTTGGGATACCTGCGTTGTGCTGAAGTCCCAAACCCCTCAGCACCCTGAGGTGACCCAGGGCTGGTTCTTCACAAGGCTGGTGGTTCATCACCTGCAGGGAAGCTCGAGATGAGCAGCCACCTCAGCTGAGTGCCTCAGGACAGATCCCAGGGGCTTTGAGCAAGGCTGAGCTGTGTTTTGATTTCCATGTTTGCTGTGCTCTGAAGAAACAAAAAACCCGTGACTGGATTTTTACTGCCAGTCTTGATCAAGCAAAGCTGTGAATGCATCCTGAAGGAGTGAGGGAAGGCTCTGTGAGCACATCCAGAAGGAACGAAGGCTCTGTCCAAAGGATGCCTCAAGAGGGGTTGATAAATATTATTGCCTTGAGGAAATGGCTTATGAGGATGAGCAGAGCTCCCAGGACAGCAGATTTTCTACTCTTTTGCCTTCTGGTTTGGCTTTCCTCATGTCCTTGCCAGACAATGGCTGCTCTTCATGCATTACTTGAAATGTACTTGAACTTCTCTGGCACTTACTCCTTCTTGACACCTCATGGAGGCTAGGGCTCATGTAGAGAAGATATTGGTTGGAGCCAGTTTGATCTTGTGGGTGGGCAGAAGAGATCTCCAGAGTCAGGAGTTCAGATGTTTGTGGTGATTGAAGTTTGAGCAGTCCTGGGCATTCTGCTGAAGATCTGGGGGTAAATGTCAGTGTTGCTCCTTGATGTCCGGACAGAAGGGGAAGAGTTCTGCACTGGGAACTTAAGGACAGAATGTTCTAATTTGGGTACCATAAATTATACCCATGAATAAGCATGTCCTGGTTTTTCAGAGGTGCTGAACACTTATAATTCTATTGACTTCAGTGGAAACTGGAATGAGCCCAGTGCATGCTTTGGATAAATCATGTTATGTAACAGAAAAATGATGGTAATTTATGTTCAAGAATTTTTCATCATGGCACTGAGCTCTGATCCTTGCAGTTGGAAAGAATGAAAAGTTTGAGGAGTTATGCTGAGACTCTTAATTCACCTGCACAGCATTTCTGATGTGCAGCCCCAGGACTCCTGCCCCGTGCTGGCTTTTCCCTGTCCCAGTGCTGGGCCACCCAGGGGACGATGCCAGCCCGTGGAGTGACACCAGCAGAGTGCTGGACACTCAGAGGAGCCTCAGGAAGTCTGGGATGTAGAAACCCTTTGGCACAAGAGATCTATGACATTTACCAGCCGTGGGAGCACTGGAGAGGTGTGTGCCTGTCCCGAGCCCTGCAGGGTAGGTGTGTGTGCACAGACATGGACCAGGCCAAAGNGTGACGTTTACCAGCTGTGGGAGCACTGGAGAGGCCCTGCAGGGCAGGTGTGTGAGCACAGACATGGACCAGGCCAAAGCTGGGAGCTCTATTCATCATTCTCCAGCCCTTGGTGTGCAAATCAGGGCTGCTCCTGGGCCATCCCCCCTGTCCCTTCAGGAAGAACATGAGCAGGACTTTGGTACCCTCCCAGCACTGCTGTTTGCTTTCAGGAAGGGTGCAGGGAACATCAAGTGCAAATTAAAAATAGCAATAAAAACCTAAGTGAGGAAAGCAATCAGAACACCTAAAATCCAGCACTATCTTTAATCATAAGTGGAAAAAAAATTATCGAGTGTTGTTTGATCACAATCTAAACACAGCCTAAACAGCCCTTTGAATTTGTAAATGACATGCAATAGAGGTATTTTTAGCTCATGTTGCTCAGATCTCGAGGAGGACTTTTTGTATGTTTTAGCTTATCACATTTCTTGCATAATAAGCTCTAGTTTTGCACAGCAGTTTAATTTTCTGTGAGCCTATTCGGTATGCAAATAACTTTTCTTTTGTGGTCTCCGGTGGCAAGATTATCTCTACACTGAGTGGATTTAAGGTGAAAAGAACTTTACTGAAGGGTAAGATTATAATCTCTTGGTTTACCTGGTTTGTCTTTCTCATGCATGCTTTTATTAACAGTTTGCTGATGTTTTTTTCCCTCTGAAATTCCAATGAAAATGGCGGAACTTCTTGCATCTTTAGGGAGTGCCAAAAAGCCACAACTTTTGTTGCATTTTCTGATTGAGATGTGCCTTTTTTACTCTTAGTATCTCTGAGTATGCTTAGCAGGGTCCATCACTTTTGTGTGAGTAGAAAATGCTCTTTAATAAAATGAATAACCTGAGTTTGTGATGTACTCTTCTGCTGCCAGTGCAAGAGCAGCTGAAAAGCTCAGCCTTCTCTTCAGGGCATGCCAAGATGGACTTTTTTCTCCTGAGAATGGATTGAGGGCTTTGGAGTGTAGATATGGGATAGCTACAGAAGACGTGCGCAGCTTTCCTGGGATGGAAGGGCTGCAGGGAGGCTGGGTTTTGAGCCTTCTGGGCTCCAACTGGGTTTGGAGCCTTCTCCAAAGAGAGTGGTGCTCAGATTTAGCTTTGCCACAAAAGAGAATGAATTCCCTGCTTCAGGGACCTGGTCCTGATGTGTCTGTGCCGTGGGCCCAGAGGGGCAGGGATGGAAGTGCCCAGGGGCTGTGTGCCAGGGAGGAGACCTGCTTGAGGCAACTGGGAGCGAGCAGAAAAGCCTGGAAGAGGCTGGAAAGGCAGGAAAACTTAAAGGAAGAGAAAGGGAAAGGCAAGAACACAGGAGGAAGAGGTGGAGTTGGGCAGGACTGAGGAAAGAAATGAGGGGGGCCTTTCCTCAGCAATCCTGGAGCTGTGGGCCACGGCCAGTGAGACAATTCTGCTCTTTTCAGGGTTCTTGGCAATTTCAGTGAAAAGAGAGGAGGCTTTGTTTAATTACAGAAATGGCTGGAGCTGGGCTTGGAGCTGGAGCTCAGCACAGCTTTAGGAGCAGCACTGACTTCAGCCTGGGCTTGCTGTACCTGTGTGCTGCTGTCCACCTGACATTTGGGGATCTCTGCCATCCCCTTGATTCATGGAGTTGTCATAGGAACTATTCCCTAAGCTGTGCTCTAACTTCTTCCATGAGACACTTTATTGTGTTATAAAGTGTTGACAGCAAAGCACAGGGATAGATTTTTAAATGTCACCAAGGTAACTGTTGGCATTCAATTACAGTTTCAGATAAAGATGAATCCCTTCTGCAAATGGGACTGTGTGAAAGTCAAAACCTGTGCTGAGGATGAAGGTGATTTGTGATACAGCAAAGGATTCTCTTGTCACTTTGCAAGGTTAATTGTGCCCCTTCTGGTTTTTGGTAACACAAATGTAGCTCCATTCTTCAGCTGATGTCCTGAGAGACGCTGAGCACTTGGGATTCAGTTTGGGGTTTATCCTGTTCTGCTCTCTAAATGACTCTGTCTCTCTGTGGCAGGCCCAGGGCTTATCTGGGTGATGCTCTGTAACACCCAGACTGACTCTGCTGTCCGTGGCATTTCCCTGGGCTTACATAAACATCCAGAGACCAGAGCAGGGCTTGTCTGCAAATGTCTTGAAACCTCAGATTGCCTCATTCATCTTAAGCCTGGGAAGATGAAAGTGCCAGGACGTGTGGGGATTAGGGAGGGTGGACAGCTCGAGAAAAACTTGTGCTTTGGAGAAGGGTTTTAGAGCCTGGAAAAGAGTGAAAGTGCATTTGTGTGTGGGATCTGAGGGGTCCAGAGGGGAGGAGAGAAGGGAAAGGTACCAGCAGGGTGAGGGCCTGGCAGAAAGAACACGTGGATGGTTTAGTGTTGGAAATGGTGTTAAAGCTGAGCTTTGAGTGTGAGAGCTCCCCCAGGCTGTGGGCAGACCTCTGAGACCCCCTTGGGGGCTGTGCAGGCTCTGAAGAAATGACCCTTAAAGCCCCTGAGGCACTTGTGGCCATGGAAGGGCTTCTTCAAAGCAGGCTCCCTCAAAGTGCCTGTGACAGGCAATGCTGCTCCTTCCCTCACTCTTCAGCAGTTTGCCTCCCCCGTTCTCTCATGTCCATTACATCTCAACATCTTTGCAGAGTGATAATCACTAAAATTTAGGCTATTATACATTCACTTTTCTCTCCCATTAAGAACAGCCTTTCCTTTCTCAATAAACTACCTTATCTTTTATTTGAAGTTTCACAGTAAATGTGAAAAGAACAGAACCTGACAATGTCATCTGAGGAAAGCAATTTTATTTTAAGGTAAAGTGTTTTGTGAGCAGCATCCTGATTGCCTGGCAGAGCTAAAAATAGGTGACTGGTTAAGTAGCTGATCTGCATGTGGAGACCTGGGAGTGATGCATTTTTACTGCTGCCCAGTAATTCTGTGCCAAATGTTGTCCTGGTGCTGGAATTGTAATGGAGGGGGAGCTGTGGCTTCCTCAAGAGGTGCCCATGACAGAGTGGGTGAAGTAAAACATTTCTGTTAAAAGCAGCGTAAACAGCAGCAATTTGATTTATCAGCACAATACGAAGTGTCAAATCTCAGGTGGTTTTATGGTGATATTTGCAGGTGTTTTGTGTCTGAACCAGCACCCAGTGCTCTGGTGAAGCTGCAGCAGCAAACCTGGGCAGTGAACAGCTGACTGAGAGGCAGCAGCACCACATTTCATAGTAGAGAGCAGCTTTTAGCCCCTGAATGAACTTTTCTGCCCTGTTCCAGTGCAGGACATGTCCGTGTGTCCCTGCTGCTCCATGTGCTGCCAGACCTGATCCCTGGGAGCAGTGCTTGGTGCTGCCACTGTCCCAGCCTTACTGCCTGCCTGGCAAAGCCATGGAGACACGGCCCAGGCTGTGCTTCTGCCCCCAAAAAAGGCCTTAAAAATCAACGTGAAACTCCCTAAGATAAACGGGAGATGTGAGCAAACCCCGAGGACGTACAGAGCACTTGGGCTCCCTTGACAAGCAACACAAAATCCAAACAAAGGGCTGGGATTCCACAGGGATTTGCCATGTAAGGGGCCCGGAGGAGATGCAGCCTCCTCTGCCAGGACAGCTCTGTTTGGGTTTGGGTCTCGTAACATGGGCAGTTCTTCTCTTTGTTTTAAAGTTGTCTTCTTGAAATTTCTTTAATCATAATCCCCCTTCCATCATGAGCCTGCCTACCAGCAGAATATTTGTCCCTCTTAATGCCTCTATTTCTATCCTTCCCCCTCCATTCTCCCTCCCAGGCATACTCTTATTTGGATTTCAGCCCTTCAAGGAATACCACCCTGGGAAGGATTACAGTCCTGGGGTGTCTCCAGAACTGCAGAATTCCCCTGGAAAAAAATGTAATGGCCGAAGAATTTTTGCTGTTTTCTTTTTAGAAGATTAAGTGGGACAGGTTCTAGAGATCCTTTGCCCTTTGGGGAGAATTTCTCTTTCCCTGGGAATGTGGCATGAGGAGAATTGTTTTGGGAAGGGTTTCTGGGACGTATCTGTGTGGATACAGCTCTTGCCTGGTACAAACCCCAGAGCAATTCCCTCTTCCCCTGACTCATTGTTGGGGGAAATGACCTCTGTGTGTGTTGTTTGCAAAATAACTTAATACAGTTTTAAGAGAGGAATTCTGCTGTGAATGGCAAAGACCAGCTGGACTCCTGTGGGATGTGAGCTCCATCCTCAGTGAAAGGAAAAGCAGGGAATGTTTTGTCTGTGACCCCAGTGAGGTGTGGCTCAGCCACCAGCACTTTCTGTGGCACTGAAAGGCCATGGGCTGATCCCAGGGAATTGGGGGTTTGTGCTCCCATTTGGTCCATGGCAAGGACTCGCTGCAAACTCGTGGCAGAAGGTCTCAGATGTAACTCTTATATTCCCTGGAAATCTCTCGTTCCTGGAAATGCTCAGTCTCAGAGGAAACCAGTTTTGGAGAGAGGGAATTAAAGTGGCAATGGGAATATGATTTAGGGATTGATAAACTGCTCTGTAACTTCATGAAACTGAAGTTTCTGTGCAGTTTAAAGGTATTTCCCTGTTCAGTTTTAATATATGCAAAACATTTAGATATTTTTCTAATGTTTTGAAATATTTCTAGCAAGAGAAAAAGGAAATAGTTTTGTTTCTCATCTCCCTCTTCTGCCTCAAGGTAAATTCTCTGGAGGTTCTATCTGACACTTTGTGAATCTCAATTCAACAGCTCTTCAGGGTATTTGTGTTAAACACACATCTTGTGCAGAAGCTCTGTTAGGTTTGAAGGGATTCAAGCACAGAAGAAAGAGGATGGGAAGATACACTGAGTGCTTCTTGTTTTTAAAAAATGCAGTGATATGGTAGAGATAGTTCTCATTTTTCCTTTGGAGATAGATATTTAAACTAGTGATTCACTGATTTAGTCTGGAACTTTACACCTCAGGAGACAGGAGACTGAAGGAATCCTGTCCCCTGAGGATTTTTTCTCCAAATCTGTAGTTCTGGAGACAAAGCTCTGTGGGTGTGGGTGAATCTCAGTCTCTGGGTTCAGAGGCACCAAATGCCACCAGAATCTTTAGTTCTTCTGGACCTGGTGTCCACCTGTCACCTCAAGAGACAGAAACAGCTCCCTTGGTACCCAAAGAGAGCTGTAACTGAGTGTGAGTGTGTGCACACGTTCACAAATGTTCTCTTTGGGCTTCTCTCACATTCCCATCCTAATCTGGAAGATGGAATGAGCTGGGAACTAATCTGAATTTATCTGCACAAACACAAAGGGAAGAGCTTCGTTTTTCCTTTTGTGTAGCCTTTGCCTGGTACATGTTCTGAACTGGAAAAATGAGGGCTGGTAAAATTTCAATTAAATCTTAAGCAAGCCAATATATTAATTAAAAGGAATGCTGATGTCTTAATTAGCAACATATTAACATGCTGTGAGCACCAGAAGTTCTACTGAGTTGGCTGGCTTGACTGATTCACCTGAATTTACTACTAATTAATGAGACATTACAATCATTAATGCTTTCTGCAGTTTCTTGATAGGAAACTTAATTGGGTAAAAACTTAGAGCTGCACTGAACACGAGTGCCAGGATAAGGTCTTGTGCATGTGGGGCTGCTGAAATGATTTCCCTGATAATTAAGAGGTACTGAGCTTTCTGTCCCTCTGGTAGGATGAGGTGGCTCTGTACCATGTGATTTTTAAAAAATAATGTTTACATAAAGATGTTTGGAAAGCATCTGCTAAACACACATCAGGCATGGCACAATAAAACCAGTTTGTCGAACACTGGCTATAAAATTGTTGATTTTGATCTGTCTGAACAAGAGCTTGGTTGTATTAGAAGAGGGATTTCATGACAATTAAGAACTTGCACCCTCAAACGCTTTAACAAAATTGAGAAGCCACTTGAGCATTCTGAAGAGCACCTTTTAGATTTGTACCAAATTATGCATTTAATGACCTCTAATGAAGCAGACGGTGAGTTAGAGTTGAGATGAAGATGGTCCAGATCTCATTAGTCTGGGTTGTGTTGTACTTTTGTCATTCTGAGAGTCAAACACTGATGCTGGAGCTTGTTTGGTCTGGTTTTACTGCACCTCACTCTCAGGTTTTTAATTTTAATTTAACTTCCCATATAGTTTCTATTTAAAGCAGGATCAGCTGTGGATAAAGCTGGGCCCAAAGCACAGGCTTAGATTCACGTGCTCTGCAGATGACTTTAAATCAGAATTACGTGTTGGAGGCTCTGTGTGCTCTCTGCACCTCCAGGAATGTTTTCCTCACCTCCTGCTCCCCCCTTGCCAGGCAAGGCTGTGTTCAGGAGATCCTGGCTGGGCTGGGGATGTGATTCCTGCCCCTCTCCCGTGCTGCCAGAGCTCTGGGACCACAGGGTGTGCTCTGGAAAAGGAACTGCTCTAGGGGAGCTGCTGAGGGAGGAGAATGTCCTAAAGGTCAGCCAGACCTCGGGGGAGCTCCCAGGCAGAAGAAATGAGAGCTCTGCTCTCGCTCGTGGAAAGAGCAAAGCCGGGTGCAGGGGGCTCTGAAGGGAGCCCTTGGCACGCTGCTGTTGGAGGTTTCTCTGGCAGCACTTGTGGAATGTTCCTCACTCCTGCCAGGTTAAATGGTCACAGAGGCTGGCTTGGTACTTCTGTAACTGCACGTGAACTCCTCTGCCTGCAGGTTAGAGAACACTGAGCTGAGTTTGTGAGCCTGCCCAGCACTCAGCTCTGCTTTCACCCCACTGCAGAAGCTGCTGTCCCTGTGTGTTTATTGCTGGCTAACACACACCTCAGAGCTGTGGTCACACTGGCAGAGTGCACTGCTGTTCTTCCCTTACAGAATTTCCCAAGCTTTATGGAAAACCCCTGAAGTCTTTGGTGCAATGGCTGTCTGATCCTCACATCTTCAATAATAATAATGAAAATCGTTCAGAAATGGGTTAGAAACAAATACTCTGTTTTCAAGCTGCACCGTGTGATTGGATTTGAGTTGATTCTGGGAATTTTGTAGAGCTGGAGAGATCAAACTATTCCCATAGAGAATTCTGGCTGAAAAACACTTACAAACCGCAAAACCAATAACATGAGTAAAAGTTTGTCTTCAACACTGAGTGTATTTGCAAGCACAGAGTAAGTGCTGTGTTTCAGGGCACCAGCTCTTCCCAGCAGCATTTGTTTTCATTCTGATCCATCTGCTGAAGGTTCTGTCACTGTGTCAGAGCCTCCCATCACTTCAGGGTCCTCAGGTCCTTCCTGCCATTTGTACAAGCTGAACCCTGACATGAAATCTTTAGGTGTGTTACAAACATGCAGCACAATGTGCTGCCAGTCCGTCTCCTGTGACAGAGGAGGGTTTATCTGGCATCTCCAGCATGGAGTAGATGGGGATCTCGGGGTGCATCTCTGTGACAAACCCCTCTGCAGGGCCCCTGCATGTTCCAGTGTGGCCCCTGGCTGCAAACATAATTCAAAAGAGAAATAATGAGCCTCAGGTAGGATCTGGGTGGGAGCTCAGAGTGCTGCCCTGCAGTCTTCAGAGTGCACATAAAGGCACAGCAATTTAATTTCTTGTTTGCCTTTTGCATAAGGGGCTCCCACCTGAATTGGAAAGACCTGGATGTTGTATTTGAATTCATGTCTGAAATTGGCTCTGAGTTGGATCAGTGCCATTGTAAGTGGCTGCTGGCAAGACTTTAGTGATGATGGCCCTGGACTCTGGAGTTCCCAGCAGGGCAGTAGTGGGAGAATGTTCTGAGATCCATCTGATAAAGCTGGGTGGAGTCTCCTTGTTGGTGGTTTCTGGCCTGCTGGGAGGGTATCCATTGCATCCCCATATGTTGTTTGGAGTGTTCTGTGCAGGGAAGCAGTGGGGTCTCCAGGCATGCGAAGGAAAACCATATGGCTTTTGGTTGGCAAAATCCTCTGGTGCAGATGAGCCTAAAGAGGAGAACTTGGACTATCTGGAAACTTGTAATGAGATCTGTCATCCTGGGGTGTTACACCTCAGTGGGACTGAGCCAAGTGACAGCAGAGAGATTCTGTGTAACTCAGTGAATGGGGAACCCTGCAGAAATCAGCAGTACTGAATAACTGCTCTGAAAGGAGCCCAGAGCTGGGACAGGTGACCAGGCAAGAGTCTAACCCAGGAATTAGGTTCCTGGCAACCCAGAGTCGCTCAAGTGCATCAGCACTGACCATTTCCACATAAATATCTGGGGCTTTCTGCACCTCTGCAACACTTGGTGTGAGGTCTGTGGGTGCCACAGGCTCAGCAGAAGAGGAGGGAGGATTTCCTGCCTTGAGGTTCTCATTGTGACAAGTTCATCCTGGAGATCTGTAGATGTTCAAGGTATCATTTTAAGCACTTGGAACATGGGGAGCAGTCAGTGTCCCTTGGAGCACCCAGCACTGGTTCATTGTGGGAATTGTCAAAGCTGTCTTTCAGCAATAATAAAGGCGTGTGCTCAGTAACAACTTGTCTGGGCCAAGCGCCAGCAGAGAAGTTCCAGGAGATGTGACAACAAAGTGTTGGGGCTCCTTGGGGGAAAAAATATCTCCTGAAAATGAACAAGCTGTATCAAACTTTAAGTGGGGAAGAAATGCAGTTGAATGCCGAGGAATCCATTATTGATGAGCCTGGGCCTCCAAGACAGAACTTGGTGTTTCTTGAACACCTGCTCTGGCTCTTCCAGGGCCATGTGCCAGATCCCTGTTCCCATTTAAAAAACTTTCACATCTCTGGTGCTTGATGCATTTTGCCCTTTCACCATTCAACTGCAAATTCTCCGAGCATGTTTGTGAGCCTGATGACATAAAAAAGTGGGCAGCTTTTGTTGTGTAAATAACATCTGTTTTTTTGGTTTTTTTTTAAGGAAATCTTCAGCTAGATTCATGTTTTCAGAACCGAATTTATTAAAGTAGACATCCTGCACACAAACTGAGCAGAGAGGAGGCTTGTAGGAACCTTTTTAGTGCTGTGCCATGAGTTGATTGATGAGTTTTTTGTCTTGTCAGGGCTTCAATCACTGTAATGTAAAATACAGTAAATATTGTACCCAGTGCAAGGCAGGGAATTGTTTTGGATCCTGTGAACTGCTGGAATCAGGAACCATCCAGCTCCAGCCATGTCCACCTGTTGGACATGCAGACAAAAGTGCCAGTGGATGATTTCTGGTTTGATTTGTGTACGTGTGAAGCTGCTTCCACCTGGCCTTGGCTCACTGAGGGTTCCTCACATCCTTATTTGGGTTTGACAGTGCTGGGTCCCTGGGATTTTCGGGAAGAGTCCCAGTGGCTCCTGACATTGCAGAAGAGCCCTGGGAGCGCTGAGCTGCTGGGTCAGGACAGAGGGGGAGAGTCTGTCCCTGGTACAGGAATCCACAGCACTCAGAGGGTTTAGGTGCTGCCAACAGACCTTTCTGGGTGGGGCTGGCTCAGGGTCTGTGAGAACCTTTCCTGGACCTCCTGTCTGTAAGCAAACCCTACTTTTTAATCTGGAAATGGGTATTTTTAACCTTGACTCCAGGTTAATTCTCCAGCAGAATCAAGCCCAGCTGAATGCTTAAAATAGACACTTTTCTGATAGAGCCCATTTCTGGTGAGCTTCTCGTGGGGAACATTTCAGTACCCAGGTACGTTGTGCAATATTTGAAAAGTTAATAAATTCTTGTGCAAATCAGTGCTGCTGAAAGCCTAAGTAAATATTAAGACTCCACTTTCATGAATAACTCCTGGCTAGGATATTATTTCTAATTCAAGATACCGCCCCTTTCATCTCCTACCTAAACACTTTTTATATTTGGATCAAGGTTATGTTTTACTACACACTGCACAAATGTTCGAAAAGATATAGTTTCTTCACCGAGAAACTGACACTTCTCTCCATAAATCTAGTGTTGCTAGGTTTACAGAAAAATATTTATCTGCTGAAGAGAACTTGAGCTGATCACAATCACTGCCATAGACAGCTGTGGCACCATTAATAATCATTGGTTTAATATGCCAGAAAATTAATGGTCAGATGCAGAGGTGGGGAGGGGAGAGCACCTGACTCCTTGTGAATCTCAAGGTGAGAGCAGCGAGACTGAAGTCGCTGGAGGAAATAATTACAGATTGGAACACCTGCAAGGGCTGTGTCCACTGTCAGTGATTTTCCCCTCTAGTTGTGCATCACCAGAGTTTCCTCTTGATTCATGAAAGAGCAGAGCTTTTGTGGGCCAGCAGCCAGAGCTGTGGTTATCGGGCAGTGCACAAGTGCAGCAAATATAATTGTTTTTCCCTTAACACCTGTATTGACTATATTGATCCCCAAGAAAATTAGGTTTTTGAAAGTTCAAGTGTAGTTTAATGTCTCCAGAGTGAAATGGATTGTTTCCTGCAGCCCCCAGTGCTCAGTGACCATTTTGTGCAGGTTTACCCTGCAGCCAGAACAACCTGTGCTTCAGTCAGGGGCAGAATGACTGCTGGGGTAAATGTCAGCTGCACAAATCCTATTTAGTGTGGCTGCCTACCTTATCTTAAAACCCATAAAGGTTCTGGCAGGGAAAGGGCGCTGTAAAGAACAGGGATGGGTGCATCTAAGCCAAGTGGGCAGTTTGGAGATGTTTAGATTGCAAGTTATTTATTGCAGTCCCTTCTTTGCTGTGTTTGCTCACCCCTGTCCTGGGATGGTGTTTGAGATCTTGCCTTCATCAGCCTGGGGACAGTTTAGCTGTGATTAAAAACTTCAGTTCACATCTTAATTTCCACTTAAAACTGAAGATATTTGATTGCCATCACTGTTGTGACACAAATTTTCAGGTAACTAAGGCTGGCGTTCAGCCCCTTTCCTATGCTACAGAGAGGCCTGGAGGGGTTAGGACATAACATGCAATAAACCACTCTGCATTAGCAGAAAACTTAGTGTTCCAAAACGTCCTGATTTCCTATGAAAACACTGTCACATCTTGGTCATGCCCCCAAGCTCTCTGGGCTGATTTTCAGAGGGCAGGAGCCAGGACATTTCTCTGCCCACCTGTAAGCAAAGCTCAGTAAAGAACATCTGCTGAGGCTGAGAGATCTACTCCCTCTTTCTGTAAAATAAAAAAGTCTGAAATGGAGAAGTAGGTCTGGGTTACTCTTTCCTGAGTACATTTGTAGATATTATAATTTCCAGTTCTCTTGAAGTGCTGTTTCTCCTGTTATCCCCACCTTGGCAGGAAAAGCAAATGTCCACTACATGGTACCCCCTGGAAATTCTGTGTATCTGTTCCTTGTCATCCATTTCGCTGCACGTTTGACCTCCACAGTGTGAATTTTCAGCTTTGTTCCTATTGTATGGCCTGGGTTTTTTCCCCTGAGAAGAGAACCTGAAGTTTCCAAGACAGTTGTGACTTAGATGAGTCACATTTAATTAAAGCACTGAAGAGATCTGTTCTTACATGGTTAACTGCCCACTTTATTTGGCACTTAATTTAAGTCCCTAGAGAATCATGAGAGACTTGATTTAGTTTTTTTTCTTCCAAAGCTTCATAATGATTGTGACTTGGGACTTCTTGTTCTTGTTTCTTCTTTTAATTAAGGACTGAAAACACACAAGTTGTGAAACATCTGGCATAGCCTGGCTCTCAGTAATTTGGCCTGGTATTTTGTGCTTTTTCAGCCATAAATAATTTAGTGTCTCCCTTATACTCTGGGCTCTGAAGGTTTATGTGCCAAATTTTATCACCCACACTCAGAACAGAAACTTCAATAGAACTTTTACGTTAATGTCCAGGAAACTTCTGTCTCTCATTCACTGCAAGTTTCAAATGACAGTGCTTAGGGACTTCAGCCTGAGTTTTCTTGAATTCTCTATTTATTCATGACAAAGTTTATATTCTTTTACCTTTTACTACCTGCACTTCTCCAGAGCAGCTGCTCAATCTCAGCATTGAGGTCTCTGCTCTCCTCCCTCTTACGGAGATGCTGTGTCAGGCTCATAGAATTTTTCTGACACTTTGTGAAGTTTTTCCTTTCCTTTGGGTGCAGCTTCATGAAGTCTCAGTCTCTGAAGGAAAGGATTTGATGCGTTCAGGTTTTTGTATAGGTGTGAAACATGTGCTTGTGTCAGTTAAAAGATGACCCAGAAGAAAATGTTGGAATCTATTCACAACTGGGAAATTAAATCCAAATCAGGGATTAGTATCTGAATTTCCACATTTCTGTCCTAGGAAGCAGCTCCATAGCACTGAAGAGATGAAATTAAGCTCTGAGGAGATGCTGCTGCTGGTTCTATTATATTGACATTTGGGGTTAAATCAAACACACTCCTCTTACCCTGCATGTAGCGTTGGATAAAGTCATGCAGGTTTATGAGCTTGCAGAACACCAGCAGAGCAGCTGCCTGGTTTGCAGGCAGCAGATTTTTTTTGTAGTTGTTACCAGAAGTCTAAATGCTCATGGAAACAATATGGATCTGCACCTAACTAACATTTGCCTCTGGAAATGGAAATGTGCTTCCAAACATATTGGAAATGGGAATTAAATTCTAGTGCTTGACACATTATTCTGGCCTCGGAAAAGCTGTGGCTATAAATAATAGTTATTTGTATTTCTGTGGTGGGTGGGCTCGTTTGTAAGAAGGTGGCTGCTGTTCGATTGAAATTGATTTCGAGACTTTTGCTTGTTTTAATTCTCCCTTTATGTTCTCATTCTTTATAAATTGGTCAACTGAAAAAAGGGAAAAATCCTATCAGGACTCACGAGTGTACCAGTCCTTGTGTGTGTTTGTCTGTCTGCAGCAGCATTTGCAGAGCAGAGGATGATCAGAGAATCAGGCGTGAGGGAATGAGTGTAGGTAATGCTGCAATAAATTATAAATAATAATTAATAAATAATAAAATAATAAATAATAATAAATAAATAGCAGGAATTCCTGTAAGAAAGGGATGGATCCAGGACAGGGAGAGCCCCTGGCAGCTCAGCACCCACCCTTCAGGTGTGACCAGGTACAGGTGATTTGCTCTACAGCTTGAGAAACAAACATACAAGAGCCTCCCGTGCCTTCAGGTGGCTGTAAAGTCATTTTAATCTGAAGAAAGAGGGGTTTGCAAGTCAGAGGAAAAGGAAACTGTCCCGTTATTGAGGCTGCAGCACCTCTGGGTGTGTGGGACTGGATGGCTGAGGGGGGCAGGAGCCCCTTCTCTGTGGGTAACAAGCAGAGAGTGTCTCTTCAGCTCCTCTCTGCAGCCTTGTTCTGTTCCACTTCGTGTTCAGAGCTGTTTTTGCTGCTGGTTTCTCTTTCTGATGAGATTTTCAATGTAGGAACACTTGCATTTCTTTGCACCTTGAAGGAATTTTTCTATTACATGCTAAATATTAAATATTTGCCTCAGTCAGTAGAGAAATAGAAAAAGCCTGTTTTAAAGCAAAAACCTTATTGTGCATCGTAACTGGGGGAATGAATGAAGACTTGATGGGCAGTTAAAAGAAAGCAAATATACTTGGCATGATTTGGAGTTTAAAAACTGCACTTTTCTGGGTGACACCTGAGCATTGCCAGGCACCAGACACCAAGGACCTCTCCAGAACACATTTTGTAACCTCAGACAGGCCCATCCAGGGGAAAGGTCTATAATTGTGCGTATTTCGGTGTGATGGGGTGCACACATTTTTGGGGCATTCCACCTGGACCAAGTGCTGTACCCAAAGTTCCTGAAATAAATACCAAGGCAAAACCCCCTTTTTCCTCATAAACCATGTTTTAGTTTTAATTTTAACACCAAAGAAAGGCAACAACGTGAGTTCCTGTTCAGCTGGCAGCCCTTGATGGAAATGGGACTCCCAGCAGCTTTGCAGGTGTGCGGTGGGAAGGGATGTGGGGCAGGCAGTGTCTGAGCTGCCAGGGGGTGCTGCTGGCAGCTCTCCTGTGCTGACAGACTCCCCACGTGTGCTACTGCTGCTGCTGTCTGCTTACTGGCATCTCTGGCAGGCAGCTGGCACACTGCAGCCAGGGAGGCTGGGATGAAGGGAACAGGGAACTCCAGGAATGGGCAGCACAAAATTTAATGGTTACACCCGAGTCACATCATCAGAGGATTAATTATTGCAGGATCTGTGCTCCCAGACACACTGATTTCAGTCCAAGTTGATCTGTAGGATGGACAGAGGACTGGTTTGTGTTTATTTGTTGTCTGAATTGGGAATTTTTTTAAGGAAACGCTTTCCAGCTCGTTTCAGCAATTTAGTACAACACAGCTGCCAGCAAGAAAAGTGTTTTTTTTTCCCTTCTGTTCCTTTCATTTAACATCAGCCTATCTTCACTGGTATAGCAGAGACGGGGATTATCCAAACACTCAGATCCCTTTGCCCAGGGAGGGAGTCAAGGCTGCTGCTCTGATCTCTGTAATGAGCTGAGCAGCCTGGGGAAGGTCAGGCTCAGGTCTCACTGACACACGGGGACATTTCCCGGGTGCCAGGATTGTCATGGTCATTAAGGCTCAGGGTGGGTTTGCTCATTTGATCACGCTCATAATCACAGTGCTGTCCTCTCTGCTACTCTCTCAATGATGTCACAGGACAGGGGAGCAAAGTCAGGTCACTGAATTAAAAATAAAGCAAACACCAGCTACAAACCTGAATAAATGAAAAACCCAGCACAGGTAACCAGGGAAATACAACAGGTGATCAAATAAATGGAAGGGATGACTGCAAAAATGGCCTGAATTATGGCAGGATTGATTGCTCAGGGAATTAATGAGAGGTGGCGTGCTCGTGGTTGGGCTGGCTGCTTTTGGGGTGAAGGTGCTGGGCTGTCCCAGGGGGTTCAGAGCCACCAGGCCAGGAGGTTCCTCTCCTGGTGACAACCAGGGCCTGATTCCCGCTTTGTCCTGTCCTGAGAAAAGGAGCTGTGAGGGGCAGTGAGGGCAGGGACTGCGGAGCAGGGCAGGAAGGAGCCCCCTGTGCCATCCCTATGCCATCCCCATGCCATCCCTGCTGTGCCAACACTGAGGTCCCACTGCAGGGAAGGTGGGAGCTTCACACACATTCACCATTGACTCAGGGCTGTGGGAAGTGGTGGTCTGGGTGTTGCCTTGCAGTCAGAAGGGCTGTGCCAAGCTGTGGGATCCTGTTTCCGTGTGCTGGAAGGCATTAAAGCAATACTCATTACATTAAAGCATGTTTGCCTCCCAGCCAGGCTGCTGTGATCAGAGTCCCTTGTGTTTTACAGTTCCTTTCAGACTGCAAGGGGCAGAACCCTGCTTTTCCTTCTCCCAAGCCAACACACAGAATGAATCAGGTCCTGCCAGCTTTCCCCAGAGCCTGTGGGGGCCCTGCAGGGACCCCATGGCACAGCCCCACGGGGGTTCAGTGCTGGGGCCAGGGGGATGCTGCTCTCTGCCCTTCCTCCCTCCCTCTGCACTCCTCAGCCTCAGAGCAGATCCAGCCCAACATGAGCTGGGTTCCTTACTGGCTCTGATGTGCCAGCTTACTTTTCAGAGGTGTTTATTCCCTGAGCAGGTCCTGGTGCAGCTGCAGCAGGGAGGGCTGGGATTGGCTTTTTAGTGGCATTGCTTTGGTTGTTTAATTTTCACAAGTGTGGCCTGTTGTGGGTGATGCTCTGCACGTCTGCATGCAGAGCTGGCAGGGTCATAGCTGAGTGCTTGTGGTATCACCAGTCAAGATGCAGCAGAGGTTAGCAAATTTTTTTCCTTGTTAAGGTGATTAAAATATGTTCCCAAAAATCTATCTGTGTCTGCACTGCTCTGTGTGGGTGGGCACTGCGTCCAGCTGGTGATTTCTGTAGTAATGACTTTCTGCAGTGTGACAGGTCGTAACTTCAGGTTCTAACTTCAGCTGGGAAGTGCCAGAGCAGAAAATAAAGATAACTGAAATAAACACAAAAATGCAAAATTCCTCATCCTCAAAAATACTGTTTTTTGCTTACCATAATAATGAGGCTGCTTTTACCCTTCTGTGCTTCCACATCACCCCTTCTGCTGGGCAGGTGTGAGCAGGGAGACTGGAGACATCAAAATGAGAGGACAAATGAGAGGGGGAAACAAAGGAAAGGCAGGAGGTCACCCTGTAGAGCTCAGCAGTCTGTCCCTCTCAGGATGGAAAGAGCTGTTGAAAGGAATTCCAGTCTTTTGGGTGTTTGTCAGTTTAATGAAATCTTTTGGCACTGGGGGCTATAATTTATTCATAAGTCTCAAAGGAAATAAGCTACAGGACTCCAAACAGCTTTGTCCAGGAACTGTGAGGTTACATGACACCGGTGTTGCTCAGCTGATTAGAATAATACCACAAAATGGGAAAGAAGCTTGGCTAGAACTCCAGTCAAATTGCAGGAGAGCTGCAGTCCCCTGGGAATTGCAGCTCAGTGTTGGAGTAACTGCTGCTTAGATGGCAAAATAATTGAAACTCGGAGGGAGGAGGGGAAAGCTCTGCAGATGGCCACTGGGCTGTGCCTGAGATCCTGGAAGATGTAAAAAAGCAAGAGCATTTGGCATCCAAGAGGAGGCAAATGATGCCGGCTTTGTGCCAGGCAACTTCTTAATGCAAGCTCATATAGATGCGGAATTGCAGAAACAAGCAAATGCAGGCAGCCTGAATTATGAGCAGTAAAGCAAAATAAGTCCCTTAGTGTTGACTGTGACTTCCTCTTCCCAATAAATGACTTCTGCCCAGGAATGGGAGCTCTCTGGCACCAGTGTGAGATACATCAGTGGCTGTTGAGAGCCAGGAGGGCAGGGAGCACACAGATCCATCACGGACCTTGTTTGCTTCCTGTGCTTATCCCAGGGATTCAGGCTGGGTCAGTGGGCAATTTATACTTCTTTATTTGTCTTCCCTTTCTAATCACTCAAATCTGATGAGGACTGGCTCTATCTTTGCAGGAAGCCCCTGCCTTGTGAGTGCCATTCGAGCACCCCAGAGCAGGGCCTGTCCTGCAGGGAGCTCTCCTGCAAAACCTGCAGCTGCTCCTGGCTTTTCTGATATTCTTCTTTCCATGCACGAAATTTCTGCTCTGGCTGCATAATTTTGTTTCATGGGCTGGAATCCTTGGCTTACATATAAAAGCTGTTTAATCGTGTGCTTTTGAACAACGAGCTGCTCACATCCTGGGGTGCATCAAGGCCACCTCTGCACCCCAGTGTTGGTGGCTCTGGAGGCTGCAGCTCCCAGGAGCAGAGATTGGATGTGGCCACTGAGACAGAAAATGAGTGATGATGTCTCTCTGCTCATGGTTTCACTGGGTTTTGTCTTTCTCTTCCAATATATGTCCCGTGCTGCTGGATGAACTGAGCCCATTCAGCAGCAGTTTGTCTGGGCCTTCCTGATGGTTGCAGCCCTTGGGATTCCCATCGAAGAGCTGGGAATCCCCAGACAAACCCTCAGATTCCCCTCTGCATGGACACATTTTTCAGTTGAAAATAAGTAAATCACCCAAAATGTATTGAACCTTTTTTTAAGAAAAATGGCTCTGTCCACACATTCTGAAAAAAACTTGGAAAAATTCCCTTCTGTGGTTTATTTGCTCACAAGATATCAGAGTGATAACCCAGATGGGTGTGACAGATGTGGGTGTTAATTTTCTATTGGTGTGGCACAAGCAGTTGTGAAAACCAGGAAAATGAGCACCCTGTTTAAATCCTGAATTTTCTGGAAATAGAGAAGGTCTTCTGTGTGGTGAGCAAGTGTTTCTGAGCCATTCTGTTTGATCCAGCAGTACCTGAGTACCTGAGGTTTTTGGGGGCCGGATGAACACACTGGGAAGGACAGATGATATTCCATTTTCATTAGACTGAATTACTTCTCTAAAAGTGGTTGCTAATGCTCTCTTCCTGTGATATTTTAAGACCTACTCAAATGAATAACTGCTATACTGAAGAGACTTAATTACTGAAAGATAATCCAATAATGATTCAATAAATGACCTGTTCCATGAGAGGGTGAAGTTCAATATGGTGAAAGATCTTGGGTTTTTTTTCTCCTAAACACAAATTACTTAAGGTTGGTTTCATGCAAATGAAAAATCACCAACAAATTAATGCCAGAGAGGCCTAATTTATGGATTTCTCCCATCTGTTAAGAAGATATAGCTTATATATATATATATATATAATTATACATAAGCAGAGAGCTGAAAGCACAAAGTTATTTGTGAGGTGCAGCTCTTCTTGACGAAAGCTCAGCCCATGGATTTTCTCTGGGAGGTGTTTTGCCAGACATTGTGTCCTGCCTTTTGCAGAGCTTTGTGTCCCCAGGTGCTGGAATGATTAATGTCCATGGATTATCACCTTTCTCAGGTTTTGACACCTGCACTTTTAACTGTGATATAAAAGGTTACCGTGGGCCTCCCAGGACCTGTGTTAGTTGCAAAACACTAAAATCCAGTATTGTAATTAACTGGGACGAGTCCTTTCAGATAATAAATCATTTTCCTGCCTCACCACCCAAGTCCTGAAGCTGTTCCCCTCTCCTGTGGGAGGTTTTTGGGGTTGGGGCTGCCCTGGGTGTGTTGGCTGCTTTAGTGCCAGTTCTGTGCAGCCAGAGGAAAGGCTTTGGTGTCCAGGGCACTGCTTGTGAGAATAAAAACTGCAACTCTTCCAATCCCACACATTAGGGAACAGGTCTGTCAAGGAATAAAGCTGGGCCTTTTCCAGCTCCCCTCAGAAGAGAGGAATCTGTTTTGGGGCATTCTCAACATCCTCTTTATGCCGCTGTGGTCACCAAAAGTTGCTGTTGCAGACCCTGGTCCTTTGTGCATTTCCTCCTCAGTCACTCAGGGCTGCACCTTCTCTCACTTTCAGCTGTTATTCGCCAGGTTGAATGCATTTAACACTCTCCATCTTCACTCTGGAGAATGAACCTTTTCAAAATAATTACTCCTACTCATCTCCAGAGCAATCGAGAGAGTGAATAAACCTGGAGGCTGCCAGAGGTTTAATTCAGTCCCATTTTCTAGAAAATATTTGGAAGTAAAACGAGTGGATGTAAAAGTAGGGCTCAGTTAACCATGTGCTGGTGTGGCAGCAAAGCCTTTCCTTTGGAAGCTGTTTGTACCTTGTATCAATACAGAATAATGGGAGGTTTCACGTGTGAGCTGCATCTCACTTTTGTTCATTTTTAAGGCTGAGTGGAAAGAGGAGAGATGGCACCAGAGGTCTTTGCTGCTCTTCCTTTGCCAGGGATAGCTCAAAAGGACTATCAAAGAGCACAGAATTATCAGAAGTAAATTGGACTGGTGGATCATGGTGGAAAATTTCGTTCTTCTGACGTCTCTGCTTTTCCCACTCTGGTGCTACACGAGCACCTTTTTCTCTGGGGCTGCCCGAGGCAGCTTTTCATCGCCAATAAACACACGGAAGAGAAAAACTTAACAGGAACGTGCGGTAGAGCAGGAAATATCCTCCTGCAACAGCTCCTCTCTCCCTCCTTCCAGGAGAGTTTGGTGCAGTTTGGTTGCTGAATGTGCCAGCTAAACTCAATCAGATGAATTATTAATGCTTTGCAGGCTGCTTCTTTCAAGTGGCTGAGCTGAGGCAGCTTCGGTGGGGCGTGTGTAACTTCAGCTCCCGGCAGCAAAAATAGACTGCAGGCCTCAGAGGAATGGGAAGCTTAACAGACTATTTTTGTCAGCACAGTTTTAGTTCTATTATGTGTTATTTTGTCAGAGTGGATAGGGTGGATTGTTATTTTGGACGTAGTGGGTGATCTGACTGAGAAACCACTTCTGTTTCCTTTCTATATGTCACAAGCTGCTTCAAGTTAGGAGCCCCATCCTTCCTGGATTGTGTCCCCGACCAGAAGGAGATAAATAGGATGCTGTGGCTGTTTTGCAGGTTCACTTGCAGACTCTCTTGCTTCCACCAAGCAACCACATTTCCTAGGGAGAGGATTTGCACTTCATTACCAGCTCAAGGTCAAAGTGGTTGAAAATCTGGCTTTCTCTTTATTAACCTTTCTAACTGTTGATATTTAATTAGATTAATTAATCTGAGCACGCAACTCCTCCCCTAGCATTCTGCAGTCCCTCTGCTGCACCCCCATGCCAAAGGCTCTGCATCCCTGCCTGGATGTCCTGGTTTGATTGTGATGCTTTGCCAGAGCTCCTTGGTCCCTGCAGTGTGAGTGAATAAATCCAGAGTCAGGAGGAATAATGCTAATAATGCTCTTGCAGGGCCTTCAGAAGTGTTCAGGGGTCTTAATACAGAGTTAATCTGCTGAAGCTCTTTTCTGCACAGGGTAAATGCTTGTTTGCCCATTTTGCTGTCTCAGTTCTGGCTAAATTGGGTCAGGTTTCATCCAGTTCTTTACTGAGCATCACTGCTTAGGCTGAAGATTTGCTATCGGCACCAAGCTGGGATATAAATGAATGCATACACATTTCCTGTGTTTCCATCAGTACATGGAAATGCATTTGGCAAAGCCAGTGGGGAAAGTACTTTCTAGTCATTCTGAATGGTGTCTTTCTCATGGGATTTGTTGCATTTTTTGTGTGTGTGAATAAAAATCAGTGTTTGGGAGTTTGTGCTGTTGGCAGTCCAGGTAAGTGCTTGGTCTGTGGGTGATGCTGAGGGCACTGACCTTGTCACACTTGGCTAAGATCAGGCTGGCCCTGGGTATTCCTGAATGCTCTTTTTTAGTTTGACAGTCTTATCTTCTGCCATGCTCAAGATGCTGTTTTTGAACACTTCACTTCTCCTTTGAAGTAGAGGATGGCAGAGAAAATCTCACTTTGTTTTGTCTTCAGTGTGTTTTATTCCTTTCATTCCCAGGCTCTCAGATTTATGGGGACTGGTGGGATAATTTCCTGCCATGCTGTGCTTTGCCAGAGCCTTGCCCTTCTCTTGGTGCAGTGCATCATCCCCTGCAGGTTTTGTGACATCTGGTGGCTGACATATTTTGAGATATTTCAAAATTCCACATGAATCATTTTATTTGCTTCCTTATAATTTTGGATGTGCCATCTTGTCAGTGGTGCTAACATTTAAGCTCTCTTTTAATTTACACTATTAAGCCACAAGGAAAACAATCAAATACAGCAACTAAACATGGATTGTCTTTATCTTCCCCTTCTGTGTTTTGCTGATAAATTCACTTACAAGCTATTTCAATCAAGACATGACCTTTTTATTTACCTGTGCTTATTAAATGCAACAAATAATAAAAGTTCATGAACCCCCATTTTTTTTTTAATGAATAAACAACTTTGCTCTGAATGGAGGGGCACAGATAACAGGAATTTCATTCTGCACCACTTTCAGTCATTTGATCTGCTTACAACAGTAACCTGTTTCCCCCCTAGCAAGGACAACTGTGATAAAAATTAGAAAACAACTTATTTGTTTCCACTTCCTGCATTTTTATTGTCAACTCCACCTCCTACTTTTGTTCTCTCTGAATTTCAAGGCTTCACATCTGGTCTTGTGTTAATTGCTCCTAAAAAAATCTGTTTTTATTGGAGGAATCACAAATCTTGTAATCTGCCATAGCTGCTAATTAAATTACAGCTGACTTTTGATGTTGCAAATTTGTGTTACAGAAATAAACATTTCCCTCACATTTCATTCTCTCTCTCTCCAAAATGAAGTATGGAGTAGTCTTTGCAGAGGCAGATTTCAAGTACAAATGCTATGGAATAATTTTACATTAAAATTATTTCTTTCAAGGCAAAAATATCTTCAAAGTAGAGGTGTAGAGAGAATTTGGAAAGGGATGTAACAACTGAGTTGGGTTGGGTTTTTTTCTCTTCTTTTTGGTGAGAATGAAAACTTTCTTTTTAAGGATTTTCCTTTATTTTTAAGGTTTTATGTGCCTGGCTTTCTTCTGTTGGGGTTTCTCTTCCAAGGGAGATGTTTAGAGCCAAATCAATATTAGAATATTCCTTTGAACTTTGGGGTCTGAGATGAGAAGAACTCTTGGTCTGATTACCAGCAGCTTTGTAAAATCAAACCTGGACACGGCTTTTAATGGTTACTGATATTGATCTGGGGAAGTTTTTGTTTTTCTCCAAGCTGTGACCTGAAGTTCCTGAGCTGTTTGTGGTCCACACCATATTCAGTTCATGGATCTGTAATTATTATTATTCAGGGAAAACGTATCCCACAATTAGAACAACATTTGATTAGGATTTTTGTCCTTTCTCTACAATAATTTTTGCTGATAAATACATTGCTTAACCCACTTACCTGGTGTATTATAGATAGACCTTAAGTAGCTGGTTTGGATTTTGCCTTTCATCTCCATCAATTGGCCTGAAACGAGGTGAGAGCTTTCAAGTGAGCCTGGGGGTGTGTGAAGGAGGTGAAGGGATTGATCTCTGCAGTGATCCAGGAATTCATTTCTCCAGGGGAAGGCCCTGCAGGGCCAGTGGGAGAGGAGAAGTTTGTTGCAGCACATTAACTGCAGAGGGCAAGTTTGGACCATATTATTTTGAGGAGGTCGCCTCATGAAGCTTCTTATTCTTTGTGAGAGACTGGGGGGAAATTAATTTCACCAAAACAACTCCTGGTGCCCTCAGAACTGGCTGCCTGTGTCCCCCTGGAGTTGCTCCTCAAGTGCAAACTTCCATTTTGAAGAAATTAAGGATTTTCCAGTAAAAACCCCTGTCATTGTATGAAGAGGGAGAAGGCTGCTTTCCATTATTTACCCATTTTCCACCCAAGAGTCAGCTCCCAGCTCAGGTTTGTCTCTCCCCTGTGGCCCAGGTGAGGAGAGTAGGGGTGGAGGCTGTGCCCCCTTGGGTCCTTGTCCCAACCAGAGAAGTGGGGCTCTGCTAACGAGCTCCTTTACCTGTTTAAAGCTGATGATTTAATTTTCTCTAGACCTTTCCAGGATCTTGTGGCAATACAAGTGCCCTTTGAAGGACCTGTGATACCCAACCCTATGTCCCAGCACTGGATTTCATTGCAATTTTAATGCACAACCCATTCTGCCCATCCTTTCTAAGCTTCTCTTACAGAAATGTATCAAATTCCGGCCTGGAAGTATTCTCTCTTCTGAGATCTATTGATTTATCTCTCATTATATATCTTGCAAAAGCTCTCCAGCAACCCTTGGGATGAAAATCTCTTGAATATATAGAGAAATGATTTTGCTGTTGCTTTACATGCTTGACTTCAGTTGGCTTTAAGCATCAATGGACTTGCAGCTGCTTAAAGAATGAGGATTCAGCTTTTTCAGATCAGTCTTCCTTGCTCACATACCTGTACTCTGATTTTTCCTGCCATTTTCAGTAAAATATTCACATAATTCCTGGCCTAATGGACAAGAGGAGTTAATGGCACTGAATGCACAAGTGGTGTTGCTGTGGGTAAAGAATAAAAAGCCATTCATGCAGAGGAATGGGGCACAAAAATGAGGTGCCTCATCATGTGCCAACATTGCACCCTCGTGTGGAGGCTGAGAGGTCCCAAAGCAGACCCACAAATCTGGGAATCAGCTCTTTGCAGGTGGAATTTGAGTATTTACTGCCCTGTAATCACAGGTGTTTGTCACAATACACATTTATTTGGGCTCAGATAAAGAGAACCAGATGAGTGAGGGTGCTGAAAACAGAATTTGAAAAATATTTAAATGAAAAATGAGATTATAAAAAGCTGGTTTTGTCAACTTCCCAGGCAACTGGAATTTGAAATGGTCTAACATCTACATGTACTAAATGAGATTAAGAGCAGAGTTTGAAATGGAATCAATATACATTTCAGGGGAGAAAAGGATTATGATGAATGAAAAACAAAGCCAAAGGTGCCAAGTAAATAAAATACTTTCAAAAATTAGACTAAAATTTACATTGCTATGTACTTTCTGCCAGAGGATTTTATCTTTGGCTGACTAATTGTATCCATTAATTACATTTAATGGTGGTGGGAAATGCACCGTGTTGTTTATTTTGAAGTTTAGCTCAGCATCAGTAGGATTAAAGCAGCTGCAGGAGTCCAGGAGTAAATATTAGGGACATAATCGGGTCCTTGGGAAGGTTTTATTATCTGCATTTATCTGTGTATTATGTGTAGGTGAGAGAGCTCTTGGCCGTGGCAGGGATCATTCCAGCCCCAGTTAGCATATGGGGTTTGCTGGTGAGGAGTGGGACTGGTGCTGTGGTCAGTAACACTCAGGAGTTCTGACCTTGGCCCTGGCTGAGCTCAGTCTGGATGTGCCAGGGCCCCGTGCCTCAGTTTCCCCATGTCCTGGCACTGGTGCCCCTCGCTAGGGGAGGGCTGTGCTGTGCCAGGGATGCTCTCACATCGGGGAGGCAGCAGGGCAGGGCAGGCACGGAAGGCACTGTGTGCCCTCCCCTGCTGAAGTCATCTTCAACAGCCAGGAAGGTGAAGAATTCATCTGATTGTCCTTCCTTCCTTTTCCCTTGCTCTGTCCAGTTGTTTTCTACCACCCATCCTCTGGACCCCACGCCCAGTCCCACCCAGCTGCTGGTCCTGGGACCACCAGACCTGCACAGGAGGATTTGTGTAACGCTGGTGGGAGCAGCTTTCCCTGGACAGGAAGGTCTCAGCTGCTTCACAAACACCTCCTGTGGCCCCACAAGGAAGAAGGGAGCAAGGGAGACTTTTCCATGCCCCTTTTATGGAATGAAATGGCCCTGGAAAGGCTGAGAGCACCTGGTCCCTGGAAGAGCTGGTCCTAAGGAAGCAAAGCTGAGCATGAGTGGTACCTTTGGCGTTTAGACAAGAAAAATGTGTTTTGAGTCCTTCAAGGGTTTTGTAAAGGGCCTGGTTGGTGTCTGTGCAGGCACTGGGGGAGTGAGTGGTGGGCACTTTTCTGGGGCCAAACTCCAAACCTTTGCTCTGTTTTCCTGACATTCCCTTAATGCAGAGCTCCAGGGAGCAAGCCCTGTGCCTGCTGCGGGGTTTTCGAGGAGCACACACCATGTGTCATGGTGCCTTCCTGTGGGGATGGATGGATGGATTCTCATTTTGATGTGTTATTTCTGGTCATGCACTTATTATGGATATTTTCTAGTTAATTTCTCTTGCTAATAGATGCCAGATTCCAGCCAGTCTGAGAGCCAGCTCACAGCAGTCCCAGGTTTTGATGCTGAGGGACTGCAGAGCTGGGCACGGAGATTTTCTTCTACAAATGACTCTGAGGGAGGGAGGATTTGCTCTTGTAATGTGCTCAGAGGGGGAGAGAAAAGAGCAAATGATCAAATAAGGACTGCAATGTCTCTTCCATTTGATCCTGACACAGGCTGGGGCATCCTTAGTGTGAAATTTTCCCCTTTAGATCTTTTGCTGTGCCATCTGCCAGGATTTCTGATCATCCTCTTCATGGGTGGTGGCTGTGTGTGCCAAAAACATCTTTAGTGTAATTACCCACTACTTCTGCATCCATGCCAATGGAATGCTGGGCCCATTCTTTCTGCTCCACTCTGATCCCAAGGCCCCGTGTGAGTCTTGAATTCAATGGGGAAGAAAAGATCAAAAATGGAATACTACTTCTGCTTGGGATTCAGGGACATCTCAGCTTCCTTTTGCTCTTCTTTCTAAAAACAGATCAGCTGCCTGCTCCTCCCTTTCCTACTCCTCCTCTCCTCAGCTTGGCTGCTTTCCCCTTCCCTATTTTGGAAAGGAGATCAGGCTGAGTCAGAGCGAAGTTTGTCAGATTCTGAGGAAAATAACTCACAACTGCCTGGGCCTGCTGCTGATTGCTGCTGGGTAATGGCTCAGGGAAGAGCTGGGAAGAGCTGGGACAGGGAGAGAGCATATATATTGTAGGGGAGAGCTGCTGGCACTCAGGTGTCCATCAGCCTTTGCTTCACCTCTGAGGCTGAGCTCAAATCAGATAGCACTGAAACCTCATAAATCCTCTTGCACAATTTCGGTGTGAGTAGCCCTGAAATCTTTTAGTCACCTGTCTAACAAGATCCTTTTGGCTGGGCAGATTCAGAAGATGAAAATCGTGGGCTTTCAATGGATGGTGGTGTTGGATCGTGAATGATGTTGGTATCAAAGGTTGCAAGTCAAAACATCCCCAGAAATCTGGGAGATTTCAAAGGTCTTGGCTTTGGCCCCTGCTTGGAAACAAAAGGCTTTGAAGTTTGTGTCTAACAGGAGCCAGGAAGGTGAGATGCACTGTGACCTCCAACCTCCTACAGAAATCTGTGATGATTCCTAAAATGTGGAAAAAATTATGGCTTATACAGACCTGTGGAATTGGCAGAGGCTGTAGTGAGAAGTATAATTTGGTTTTCAATCTGCAGTCATATGCAATTGCATGTCTTTGGCTTGAGCAAAATGTATAGCTTGTTGTCATGGCAGTCATTAAATGCTGCTTTTCATTTGGCTTTGCACCATTTTTCCCCTTGTTTTCTGTACAAGAGTTGTATTTTCTTCATTCATTATCATCCTTTATCAGTGACTGCAGTCTAAAATGTCAGTCACAGTTACTGCCCTGTATTTTACCACGACATCCCAAATTGTGTGTGGTTGTTCAGTGAGCTATGACAAACTCCTGCAAAAAAACAACATCTTGGCCATGAAGTTCTATGGTTAAAACTTGTTGAACGTGATGGAGCTATCCAGGCTGTCCAACAAAACCCAGCACGGACATCCCTGTCTTCCTAATTCTTACTGGAAGCTTTCAAACCCCTGAGCTGTAGGGATTGCCCAGGCTTTTATTGCAGTTTTGTTCAGTGAGTGGACATCCTGTGCCTGCAGTGTTTTGGGAGCAGCAGGGAAGTGCCCCGTGGCTGTCCCCAGCAGGGTCTGAGCCCATCAGAGGTGGGGACACTGTCCATGCTTTGCCACCACCAGCACAGGCTGCTCCAGCTTTCTGCAGCCACCTCTGAACTCCTCACCCAGGGCTGCCAGAGAGGTCACAGAGCTCCCAGCAACGCCTGCGGAACTCACCAGAGGGAGTCACCTTTGTGTGGCCCCACGGTGTTCTCTGCCTGGAGTGCTCTCTTCTCACTCTCATGTCAGGGAAAAAAACGAAGAAACTTTTCTGCTGCTTCAGGTTTGCTTATTATATCTTTTCAAAGGTTCAGGAACACAGCCTCTCTGCTGCTTCCAGGTGCACAATGACCACAGAGGCTGGTTGCAGAGAGTTCATATAGTTTTTATCATCAAATAGGAAAATTCTACATATTTTATTTTGTCTTTAATATCTATCAGTTTTATTAATATGTCTCTTCTACACTAGATTCTTTCTATCAATTATTAAATCACAGGAACTCAGGTAAGATAAGAAAGAAAGGAGAAGCCAACACCCTGAATTCTCCATGTTGCCCCCATATTAATATACAGGGCAAAATCTAAAACCACAAACCCATTTTCTGTGGTGCACTAAACAACCATCTCTTCATTTCTTTGGTGCTTTCTGCTCACTCATAAGTGGGGAGAGTTTTTCCCACGGGCTTAGTTCGTAGGCTAAGCCTTTTTGGGGAGCTTTAGGGACAAAATATGTCCCTAAGAGGCCAGGAGAAGTTTTTTGGCTTCCCTGGGTTCCAGCACCTTTGTGTAGAGCTAACTCTGTGTAGCACAAGGTGAGTACCTCTGCTGCAGCTCTCTGGGAGGGTTCTGACGTTTCCCAGCGATGGTGTGAGTGCCAGCAAGCTGAGATGTGTTTCTCCTCAATGTGTCCCCAGCCTGGAATTTCAAAGAACAGCTGTAGTTGTAACCACGCTGAGGCTTTCTACTTTCATTGAAAGAAAAATCACTTCATAAATATTGGATTGAGCTGCTACCTGCAGTACGCTTTGTGTGTGATGGTGATCTAGAAATAAATTGATAGAAATTAGGTGATTATCACTGGTGGTATTCATGAGAATTTCAAGGCAAATAAATAATGGATAGAAATGTCATTTACTCAGCTTTAAACCTAAGAACAGCATCCTCATTATTCTATTGACTCGGTAAGAGGGAAGAGCTGCATGAGGGAAGAAAATGGACAACTAAAGACAATCAAAGCATTTCAGCAGCATCCTAAACTCCCCAGTTGTACCAATTTAGGGATGGAGAGCCCAGGAGGGGAATAGTGGCGGCTAAGAGGTTATTTAGCAGTGTTATCACAGCACTTGGATTGATCTGGTTTAATAATAGCAAATATTGTTTCTCACATGCCAAAACTTGCCCTCCTGGCCCCTAGCTGCCTTGTGCTGCCTCTGTCAGTGGTACCCAGGCTCCTGAGGAGCTGTCCCCTCCTTGCCACCCCTGGGCTTGCTCCTCTGATGGCCAGGGTTGATATTCTGCATAAAACCAACCCAGCACTTAATAACCAGAAGTGTTGCCAGTTCTTGGAGAAGAGGCTAAAACCTGGGTGTATGTTTTTGTGTCTCAAAGCACAACGTGAATTTTGACCAGACCCTGGGTGCAGGGTGACACTGAGAGCAGCAGTGCCCCAGCCAGGCATTTCTGGGTGCCTGAGGGCCACGAGGGTCTGGCAGCTCCGTGGTTTGTCACAGCATCCTTTGCAGTGTCAGTGTCTGTCCCTGACCTGCTCCCCTCCCTGCTCTGCCCAGTTTTGAAGTTCCATTACTCAAGCACTGATAAAAATGCTGAGCTCTGTAGCTATCTGCTGTCAGGTAATAGTTTTTTGCTATCTCCCTTTCCTTCCACTGCTGATTTGTGACTCCTTTCTCCAGCTATTTATTTTCTGAGCCCTAGCATCAGTGGGAGAACCTCTAGGAGAAAATGAGGACAGTAATTGTGCAGTGCCATTATTTGTCTAAAAATCCATTTTATTACTTAAAAAAGGCACTAGATATGTTCCTCTGAAGTGTGTTTGTCCTTGGGAAACCCCCCACCATTTCCAAAAGCATGTTCTCCCTCTGACTGCGTGTGCTGAGTTAAAGTGAGGACAGGAACATCTGAGCATCTCTATTTGTGTTGCTTATGCTCAGTTACTTCCACTGGGCTGGAGGTAAAAGGCTCTGCCTGGTGCTCTAAATTCCATTGAGGTCTTGCTGCAGCTGCATGAGGTCATTTGGGGTCAAACAAATTATCATTTTCTCCTGTTCTTTTATATAAAATGACCTGTCCTTATTAAGAAACAAATATATTTTTTTTTTTAAAGGCACTTTTTTTGTGGTCAATGGCTTTTCTTTTGCAGTCAGTGCTGACATGTGTCACTGCTGTCACAGGCTGGGTGAGCTTTAATACTGGAGTTTGGTTGGTTGATTACGTTACTTTCTGAAACAGAAAAAACAATCCCAGTCTCTCTGTGAACTGGTTTACACCAAGTCACAGAAGTACTGGGAATTCAAGGAGTAAGAGGCTTTTTTGGCTTTCATCATAAATTAAATATGAGTATAATTGCGCCATTATTTCAGCATAGCCACATTCTTGGGAAGTTGCTGGACTTATGAATAAAGGGTGAATTAAAGTTTTTGTCATATTGGAAATGTAGCATTTGAAAGGTGCTGTTTCAAGAGTGTGTCCATTACCTGTGCACAGGAAATCCAGCGTGGCCCTTGCAGGTGAAATCTCTATGAGGGGAGGCTCTGTTTTTGCACAGAGCGTCAATCTTACCGTGGTAAAATTCCAGAGTGAACCAATTCTGTCTAGTTAATATTCCTCTATGTTTTCCTGCAGAAAAAGGTTATTCTCGGTGTTCCAGCATTTAGACTTTAATAGTAATGCTATTTTAGCACCTGGGAATTGAACAGTGGAACTTTAAATACCTCAGAAAATGGGATCGGTGCTGGCTGTCGCCCCATGCGGACCCCCCCCAATCCTGCAGAGCAGCAGCCCCAGCCCTGCTTGTCTCTGTGTGATGTGTGGGGTGCTGGGGGGTCCCACGATGGGAGCTGGGTCCCCTGAACCCCACAGAGGAGGGGACCTGTGGGGCTGGGACAAACTGCCCTGACCCACTCGTGGCAGCATCTCCAGGCCAGAATGATTTTTGCTTTTTCTTTTATACCCCTCTAACATACTCTTTTGTATAGTTTTATGTATCCTTAGTGCTTTTAGCCTACATTCTTGTAACTTTCCAAGCCTGATAACTCAGCTGAAACCCACTGTACCGTGAAACCAAACAGTCTGGAAGCCCCAGACACCAAGGTCCTCTCCAAAACATATTTTTGTAAACTAAAATAAAGTCATCAAAGAAAAAAAGTTCCTCAGAACGAAAAGTTCACTCGAAGCTCTCATTGAAAGATCTTTGATAAATATGTTAATTTTGCAAGGCCCATAATTTTATTTCAGTGTAAATGGGGTGCATGCATTTTCAGGGCATTGCACCTGGACCAAGTGCTGTACCCCAGGATCCTGAAATAAATACCGAGGTAAAAACCCCTTTTCCCCATAAACCGTGTTTTGGTTTTAATTTTAAAACCAAGGAAAGACATCAGTCACCCTTCTCCTCCTCTCGGAGTGGGGAACACCAGCAGAGGAAGCAGAGTAGCACATTTGGGTGATGCTGAGTCCCAGCTCAGATATTTCAGCCCTGGAACAGTTCTTTTCCAAGTGCTGTTGTGTTTGCAAAGTCAGAGTGTGTCTTTACCAAGGCAGAGCAGCGTAGGTGACAGCAAGCTGCAGAAAACTGGCCTTATAAATTCATATTGCAGCTGATTCTCAAGCTGTAACCTCTTAAGCTTCACCCCTTTCATTCTGTAGGAGTTTTTCAGTTTGGCCTTTCCTGCTTGCCTGGGTAGGATATTAAGGTAAATGTCACTGCACAGCCAGGATTGCTTGGTGCTGTGTGCGCTCCCCTCTGCAAGGGGCTCGGCTTGCAACTCAGATGTCACTCCCAGATTCTGGCACTGAGATGATTTCCCTGCAATGAGACAAATATGAGAGGGAAATATTTATTTTCTTCTTTGTTTTTGGCCCCAAGGGACACTGGGCACAGCCATCCATTTTCTCCCCACAACAACAACATTTGTTCTGACAGTCCAAAATTTTTTCCATCTCTCATCCTATTAAAGAGCACAGATTTAGTTGCTCTAGTGGTTTGGTTCATTTCATGGTTTGTGTTTTTTTTTTTTCTGTCTTGAAAATTCCATTTATAGAGTGGCTGGCACAATTCTGCTGCCACTTATCACGATCTAGCTGAGCTGATGGTAGATTCACAGATCTCTAAAGCACGCTGAGAGGATGGAGAACAAAATGCTTGGAATGGGTTCTCGGTATCTCTTAAACCAAAGGAACCCTTGTTGATAAATGCTGATTTTGTGTGAGTTGGTGAGGGGGAAGCATGTTGCTTGTCAGGGAAAGTGGCAGAAAATCAAAGCTGCTTGCTGCAGTTCAGAGCCAACATCCTCACGTGGGATCTCAGATTGCAATTTCTGCTCACACATGTGGTCATTTTTATCCCCATGGAGCATCTGATGGAAGCAAGAGTTGCCGTAATTGGATTCTCTTCCCCTTCCTGTTACTGGTCGTGAATTTAATTGAAATTCAGGTCTTTTTAATAATTATTGAGAAATCATCCTTTTTTTTCCCTGTTATTGATGCTTCTAATGTGAACATGATGTTCATGTAAAAATTGAATTTAAAAACCCTCTTTCTGGAGCATGTCTGAGTTAATCAGTTAAAACTATCCTCTCAAGCTAAGCAGAAGAAAATACTCTGCTGTTTAAGGGTAAAGCTCTGTCCAGCATTAAAGAATTTAACAACTTAAAGGCTCTCAGTCAAGTGGAAGAATAAAGGGAAAGAAGATATTTGGGGGCTGGAACTAGATAATCTTTAAGGTTGCTTGGAAGCCCAGCCATTCTATGATTCTATGACCTCAAAAATAGTGGCAAGAACCTCTAGGAAACAATAAAATTAATTCCTGTTTTATTGTGCTTCTGATTTTAAACTGGAGAGGCAGAGTGTCTCTGCTGAATGGCAAGCTGGGGTTGGGAAATCATTATGGGACTATTTCATGTGTGAACACACTGGGAAGGAGGAGGGAATGTGAATGTTTAGCTGGGAGAAGTGGAGAAAAGAGCACAAGAGAGAAAGGAAAAAAACAAGTGAAACACGAATTTCTTGGATGTTTTTTGTACTGCTGGAAAAAGAGACAGCACAGGGCAAGCAGAGTCATCTGTCACATCTGACAGAGGTGCCACAGTGCCCCCGAATTATCTCATCCAGCTCCATGGACACTGATATCCCACTCTGAGCCACGGAACCAGGGAATTACGTGGCCCCCGGTGCTGGAACAAAGCTGTAATCAAGTTGTGCCCGATGTAAATGCAAATCACGAGCGGTAATTAACGGGAGCCGCGCAGCCCATCCCTGCTGCGAGAGCACCAACACCACGCACGGGGCCCTGGAGCTCTGACTCTGCTAATTGGGGAGGGGAA
>VZRF01013452.1:805271-820326 GCA_013396875.1 Vireo altiloquus
AGGAAAGGAAAGGAAAGGAAAGGAAAGGAAAGGAAAGGAAAGGAAAGGAAAGGAAAGGAAAGGAAAGGAAAGGAAAGGAAAGGAAAGGAAAGGAAAGGAAAGGGAGAAGGAAAGGAAAGGAAAGGGAGAAGGAAAGGGAGAAGGAAAGGAAAGGGAGAAGGAAAGGAAAGGAAAGGGAGAAGGAAAGGGAGAAGGAAAGGAAAGGGAGAAGGAAAGGAAAGGAAAGGCTAGGCTTTCAGGAGGGGCACGGAGCAGCCCCACCACCCTCGCCTGGTCCCAGCCATCCCTCCCAGCTCCCTCGGCATCCCCTGGCTCTGTCCCCGCGGGAGCCCAGCCTTGCGAACAGCGCCTGGTGTGACACCAGGAAAGGCAGAGGTGTTATTGAAGTGGATGTGCAATTTTAAAAAGGCTTTTCCTGTTGTCTGCAGCTGTGTAATTGCCAGCTTTCATGTGGGCTGAGAGGGCTGTACTTCTGCTAGGGATTACTTAGAATTCTTATTCAACAGAAGCTTCAAAACACCCAGGAGCACAACAGAAAGCACAAGTCCTCCCCAAAAGCCACCACAAATTACCCCTCAAAGTGGTTAGATTTTTGTAATTAGTGGAGCTGTCCTCACAGCTTTGTTTTAAAAGGCACTTAGGAATCTCATAAACGGGCTCCACGGGAAGAACAAGGCTGCAGGATCAGCTCTGGGCTTTTTGTGCAGTAACTGGAGTCTGGCTGTCGCTGTGGAGGGATGCCCTGGGCTGTCTGTGCTGCTCAGTGAGAGGGGAGCACGAGCAGGAGTTGCTGGGGTTCCCTCCATGGAGCACAGGCAGCAGTGGTGACTCTAACAAGGCCAGGGATCAGGGCACACAGAAACCCCAGCTGCTTTCTGAGCTGACAAAGCCACAATCAAGGTGTGAGGCTTTTTTTTTTTAACACATCTTCATTCTTTCTCAGCTCCTTCTTTTTTTGCTGTTCTTTTGCTGCCCCTAACTCGGTTAAATGACTGGACTAAACAGGCCATGATTTTTAAGACTTCATTTATTGTGAGGATGGAGTGACTGGGCCAAGGCACTGAGTCAGACCATTCCTTTTTTAACCGAAGTTAGAGACAAATCAAGCATGGGGCCTATGCAATGTGTAATTTTTAATTGCTAAAACATTACGAATGAAGGCTCTGGAAGTCTGAAGAGACAGAGAGGTAGAAGGTCTCACACCACCACCAGGAGGGTGTTTGTTGAGGGCAGTGGTTTAAAACCAGTCGCATTCTTAAAGGACAGTCACAAGCTCCGACTGGGGTATGAAAGGTGCTGAAAGTGAGGATTTTGGTTTCCTTTTCCTGTTTTCTGATCCCAGGTTAGACTACATTTTGAAAAAAATCTTTCAAAGGAGCACATGAAAGAAAGAGATGAGGCTTGCAGGGTCTGTGAGAGGAGCAGAACTCGTCCCCAGCACTGGGGAAATGTCTCTGATGCAGCTGCTGAGGCAGAGCGAGGGAAAAGGCCAATGTCTCCCCCAACCAGAACCTTTAAACACAACCAAGCCCCTACTCATTTACAAGTGCTTTTGTCAGAAAATCATGGATTTTAGGAAAGGTCACTCTCTGAACTTCAGAAGTTGTGGCTAATCCTGTTAAAAGCAACATCCAGCAGCTTTCTGTTTCTCCCGAGGCCCCGGCGTCACCAAGGGAGGGGAAGGGGCCTGGCGAGGCAGACAAGCAGCTCTTTCTTTCTCCATCAAGTGCTGCTGAAGTGCTTCCTACAGGTTGTCACAACCAATAACCCTAAAGGCTGAGCTCTGTGAGCAGCCCTGTGTGTCCCAGACAGAGCTGGGAGCCTCTGGAGCCCATCCTTTGGGACTGGCAGGGGCTGAGTCCGGCTCAACCTCGGCTTGGGGCTGCTGTATTTGGGGCTAAATCTCAAAGATGAGGGATCAGAAAAATGGCAGCCAATATCCCAAACTGGTTCTTGCCAGAGCACAGGCTGTAACTCCGTGTAATCTAACACTCTCCAGGGGCTGGGTTTGAATAAAATAAGAACTGGTGACTCATCCCTTCATCTTAAACTCTGAATGAACCTAAGCATGAAATTAAAACATGAGTAGCTCTTTCCCCTACTTTAATTATTTCCACATTTCTCTGTAAATCCTGGTTCCTACCCAGGCTAGAAGTGGAGATTCTCTTACCATAGAAAAACCTGTGCTCCCAATGTGTCTGGAAGCAGAAAATTCATAAAACTTGATAAGAAAGTTTTTTCCTCAGAGAATTTTGCTCTGTGTAGGGCCAGTGTCCATTTTCTTCTTCCATTGTGTGAAAAATTTAATTCTACAAGTGCTGAAAAGTTGTTTTTCGTGAAGACAAAGACCATGTGGATTATTATACCTGATATTATTAGAAGCTGATCAGGATTTGATTTGCCCATCATTTTTAATAATGCAGCCAAATCTCCAAGCCCATATCAAGAGTTATTCAGGCAATGTTTGCTCTGATTTCATAAACTCTGTTTTCTTGATGAGTTTTGATGAAGGAGCTCGGGGATTCACTGCAGTGATTGCAGGAGTGTCACACAAGTAGCACCTCTCCTCTGGGCTCCTCCCTCTCACACCCTGAGAAGCTGTGCCTGTGTTGACACTGCAGCTGGGGTAATTTTTTATAATTATTTGGAATGCAGGGAGTTTTGCTGTGAATGGGAGGCATCCCTGCAATTGCTGAGTGCCATCTCCTTCAGAGGGTGGCTGCACTAAAAGCACAGTTTTATGGCTGTTCATTTCTTGCTGCCATTCTTGGCTTCTTTCCTTCCCTTGGCTGGGAGTGCTGAGAGTCTGAACATCCCCCTGTCCTCAGAGTCCTCCCCATAATGTCCTGGATGGAGATTTGGTTGTGTCTAAGGACACTGCCCACGGATTTTGGTGCCTAATTGAGAATTCAGACCTCTCTCCACAAGCTCCCCATGCCCCTTCCATTGTGGACGTGCCACAGGGATGCAGCCACATCCTTCTCTAGGCTCTTCTTTCATCCCCAAACTACCCTGGCCCTGCTGTTTTTCTGCAGAGCTTGTGATTATTTGCCTGCGCACCTTTACTCTGCTGTAAGATTTATACCAGAACCTCCTCCTCTGCAGTGCCCAACACATGGGGTAGCTCCCTTCCATTGAAATGCCTTCCTGGCACTGCTTTTGATTCCAAATCTCATCTGAAAATCTCTTTTATTACCTGTTTAATTTCCTTTTATTTCTTCCTCCCTCTCACCCTCTTTTGCTACCATCATGCTGACTTTGTAACTTTGTTATTTAACTATGAAGAACATTTTAGGTAGATTTTATGAAAGCCGTGCCTTGGCATGCCTATTAAAAAAAAAATCAACTCCCAAACAAGATTTGTATATGATATGGTGTGACAAAGATTGCACTGCATCTAGATTTAAATTAAGACTAGGAACATCAAAATGAACAGGAACCAGAAAGTGCCAGAGGGGCAGAATGAAAACCCAGCAGTGAAAGGAGAATGTGAAGTTTATAATGAGAGCAAAACTTTATCCTTGTGAACATAATTTGTAATTTCTCCTCTGGCGTTGCCCAGTTTAATAAAATCTTGGAGAACTTTCAACCCTGCACAACTGCTGATTTTTAATGAAAAAAGATGAAAGAGATCAGAGATCTCTGTACTTGCAATATCTTAAAGGGAACCTCTGTACATCAGAAACTCTGCCTGCATAAAAATGCTCGTGAAAGGTGATTTTTAAAGAAAGCCCCATAAAGTTTATTCTTGTTTTATTGGATACTAAACCTAATACTCCCTATATGCTCTTGAATTCATTCTTACAGTGGAAAACTGAGGTTTTCAAGGCATCTGTCTTAATTTGTGAGTGTCACTGTGTTGCTGGGGGCAGATCAGTGTCCTGTTCTCCTGCTGGGGTGTGATTTGTGTCTGAGCACTGAGATGCTGCTCAGGGGTCCCACAGAGCACCTGGAGCTGCACAGGTTCCAGGTGGGCCTGAAGCTACTGGTGATCCCATAAACCCCTCATGGTTTGAAGGAACAGAGAAGCCAATTTGGGGCACAGAAATGTATACAGAAATCTTTTCCTCACTTGTAGGCCAGGAAAAGCAGTGTTTGTTTGGTCCTTGCTGCCCTGTCAGTGGTGCTTAGTGATGCTCCCGGGAAGATTTACTCATGCTTAGTGATGGCCCTGCCTGTTCCTCATGGAACTTCCCCAGCACCTCCCTCCCTTCCAGGCCTTGGGGCTGGGCTGGGCTCCTGCCTCTCTCCTGGCTGTCCCCAAGCCTCAGCTGCTGGCCACCAAATCAGGGCACCTGTGCTGGAACCCCCAGGTGATGCCTTAAATGGCTCCCTAGAAACAGAGACCAGACAGAAATAAAGGAATAAAGGAATAAAGGAGGGATTGATTGGAAAGGCCTTCAGAGGTCACACTCTGGGCTCCAGAGGCTCCTGCCTCAGTGCATCCCAAAATGGACAATGACAGCTCCCGAGTTCTTCCCACTTTGATATCAGCATCAATTCCCCAAGCAGAAGCCAGGCAAGGATGGAATTTGCCCAAGCTTGCCCCCCTCTCCCCAAGATGAAGGTTTGCAGTTGTTGGGCCCAGGAGGGTCTGGGTGTCCTTGGAGAGCGAGCTGGAGAGGCTTTGTTATGTCAGTGTGAGCATGAGAGAACAGCACTGAACGAGCTCCAGGGAACTGCAGAGTTACACTGGGCACTGCAGGGCTGGAAACACAGAAAAGTTAAAACCTAAGGCATCACAGGGACAGTGGCCCTGGAAAGGCTCAGGAAAGGGCCACATGCAGCCTTTCCACACCCCCGGCTCCCATTTCTCCTGCCAGCCCCAGCGTCCCAAAGGATGGCTGCTGTGTGAAGGTGGCTGTTCCTTGACGGATTCCTGATATGTACAGCAAATTCCTGCCTTGAGAAATCTTCCTGTGGTTGTAGGTTTAAAAATACACATTGAGTCAACAGAGCCGAGTGTGGGCTGAGCTCCTGCTCGTGTCCAGGAGAAACTGCTCCGGTGGACGTTCAGATGTGGCTCTTTGGGGGTCCCTCAGCCCTGGAGGGTCCTGCCCAGAGGGAAGGGTTCCCTGGGAACCAGGCAGCTGAGCCATCTAAAGGAGCTTGGCTCTTCGCTGCTGCCATGCTCCAAGTTCCTGGAAGGCTGGGGGTAATTCCCAGCTCTGTTGGGAGTCTTTGACTTCATTATCTTTAGAGAAGGAAACTTGGAGGTTTTAGTAACCACAGGAGAGATGTCAGAGCCGCTGTGTCCTCCCCAGCACAATGACTCCTGGACCGAGAGCCAGGCAGAAAGCTCCCAGCAGTTCCCACTGCTGTCCTGGCTGCTATCCCCACTGAAGCACTCAGTACACTCCTAAATAAAACCCCAAACCCTGAGGCTGAGAGGTGTAGGGAAATGCAGATGGCAAATTTCCGTGTTCCAGGTGTGATTCATGGGATGCTGCCTGGGAAATGTTTACATCCCACTGTAACAGCCCTAAAGAGGATGGCACAGTTTATTAAGCCAGAGGCAAATGTAAATGATGAAAGGCTGCTGTGTAAAACTGCATTAAGCATGTCCCACGACATGATGCAAACCACATTATGTAGCTGCTAAATAATGCTCCTTTCATTCCTCTAATTCCTTGGTGATTTAAATTTCTATATTTTATGAGTTAGGAAAATAATAAAATATTAATTGCACTTGTGCGTGTTAATGTTCTGTTATCAATATAAAAATAAGAGATAAAATAATGCTGCCAGGAGGGATGTAGATCTCTGAGCATCTGTTGTCAGGAAGGGAGAATCTCTTTGCACCCTGGGCTGACTGAGAGGGTGACCCCACTTTCCTGCTCACAGGTTTTCCAAAAGGCGATGCACAGCTCTGGGTGCAGAGATCAGCCCTGTGGGGTGCAGGGGCACTGCCAGGCACTGCCCGTGGGCCTGGTTGGGAGGGGTTAATGCTGCTGGGGGTCTCTGTGACGGGCACTGGGGTGCTTTAGCTCTCCCTGCTGCCTTCCTCTCCTCCTGCAGGCACAGCTGAGAGAGCAGAGCAGTCCTGTGTCGGTCCTTGGTTCATCTCTGAATTGCAGTTCTTGCAAGATGCAGAGGAAGAGAAGCCTCTAAGAGCAGGAAGGAAACAGTAGGTGGGTTTGCTCTGGCTTGATCTTTAAAAATGGAGTTGGGAAGGAAATTGATTTCTTATCCCAAAAAAAAATTTTTGCTGCGGCATAAAAAATGTCTGAGCTGTGCCGTAGGTGAGGCTGAAGCCTTTCAAAGCTTTGAGGGAGACCCAGCTGCTCTGCCAAAGGCACCCTCCCGGAGTGAGGGCATCCCTCTAGGCTGATCCAGAGAGAGGAGTCTGATCTGGGTGCAGACACCCCTCCCTGGGCAGCAGAGCAGGCATGGCACAATCTCTAAATTCTCTGAATGCCCTCCCCGGGTCTAAAATATTTCCAGGTGATCCCTGTTCAAAAATTGATAGATTACTCTGTTTTTTGAGAAATTGGCATTTTCTGAGGGTTGGGGTTTTTTTCCAAGTAGACCGAAGACAATCAAATTCTGTTGTCATGATAGAGGAGAGAGACTCGTTCTGAAGAAAGATGTATTATTTGTGGAGAGAAAAGTATTCCCATTTATTCTACACTATTTATGGTGCTCTCATATCCTGTTCTTGTTAGTGTGCATTCAGTGGAAACCATCAACCCGCTCCAGTGATAAACTACTGATCTCAAACCATACGCAGGGCACAGCAAAAGCAGCATAAAACATAGCTCACAGCACCAATTAAAAATATTTACAGCACTGTACTTCATATATTAAGTTTAAACACAGCTTTTGCATCTTCTTAGGGTTCTGTTTTGCATAAATTTGATGACAATTTGCAGTTCACAAAGGCAGGGAATAGCAATGATGGCTGGAATGTGCTGGAAGGAATTTGGAGGTGTCGCAGGTCTGTTCATTTGCCCAAGTCTGTTCTTACCCCCCCACTCTCATTTTCCGTGCATTTGGGGACTTTGGTGAATACCACAGAATATCCTGGTTGGAAGGGGCCCACAGGGGTCACTGATCCAACCCTGGCCCTGCACAGACACCCCAACAATCCCACCCTGTGCCCAAGAGCGTTGTCCAAACGCTCCCGGAGCTTCGGAATTCCGAGCCCAGGAATGGCAGAGGGGAGCACGGAGGAGCAGAGGGTGCATCCACCTCCCCCTTCAAGGGAAGCCCTCTGCATCTCACGGGGAAATGGCTCTTGAAGAGAATTGTCTCAGAAATGAGGAATGAATGGCATGGCAGCTGCACGTTCACGGCACTAGCAGCTCCTGTTTGCAGTTTCCCCATTTCCCGAGGGTGCAGAGAAGGGCTCTTTCCTCCCAAACATTACACTCCCTGCTAAGGAGGAGGTGATGGGGTCTCAGCTGCTCAGAGCCCTGACCTGAGCAGGAAAGTTTAGCACAAGGCCTGTCAAAGAGATTCTGGATTCACACTCCCTTGCATTTGAAGAGTTCTTTAAGGTTCTGTCCAAAATGTCAGAAACGTTTCCAAGAACTGCTAAGCCGGAGGTGTTTTATAACCTTGGATGGCACAAATCATTTGGGAGTTTTAGCAACAGTCAAAGGAGCCTGGGGGCAGTGCTGCTTACAGCCTTTGGCTACAATCTAGATTAGACTTGGAAAATAAATTTCCTTTCACTTTAATCCCTTTATGTTTTATGGATGCGAATTCTTTTTCGGTCCCTTTAAGGTCCTTTTTCTCAGGAGTGCACTTTAACCTGCTGTGCACCCCTGGCTTGTCCTTTGCTCAGCTGGTCGCTGTCACCCTGAGGGTCACACAGGGATCCCATTCCCAGCTCCTCTCCTGCTCCTGCCTCCCCCTGGCTTTTCTGGGACCAGGAGCATCCGGCAGAGACACAGGGACACCGTGGGGATCACAGGGAATTTGGCTGCTTCTGGGACTTCTTTGCTATCTTCGCTTGTGAGATGTTGAGGGGTCCAGGAAGAAATTTTCAGAGGGTGATTTTGCTCAGCTCCTCTCTCAGTATTTTTGTGCACCTCCCATTATAGTCATTAGGCTTGTGTGGCTGTTCAACCCCTACATGCTCCACATTTGTGTTTTCCTCCTACCTTTTCAAAAATAGATATTTCAGCGATCTGCAGCATCACATTTGTTGCTGTGGAGACGATTGTGATGTTGCCAATGGAGATGTGACTTCACTGACAACCTCCGAAGAAGGAGAGGGACATGAAGTGTGGCTCTATTTCTCTCCTGCCCCTTCCCTGCTCACCCCCCTCTGCTCTCCCCTCTTCCCCCTGCTGCATCCTGAAATTGAACTGATGCACAGATCTATCTTCTTTCTGAACCTGAGCTGCATTTTGGCATGAAGACAAACACATAGCAGATGCAAATTGCCTCTAATTAGAGCTAGAACACAGGACTGGTGTCATGATTTGTGGATTCTTGCCACGCTCTTTTTACAACTTTCCCAACACCCTTTGGGCTGTAATTCTGTAGGAAGAATCCACCAAAGGTACAAGCACGGATAAATTGTCTAATATTCAGGGAAAATGGAAGTAATTTCCTGGTTCTTTGTGTGGGCAATTGCAAAGCGAAGTGACAGGTTGGAGGGAGGGAAGAGAGAAGGGATGGGCAGAGTGACAAAGCCATTATTGCTCCTGCTGCACGGCGGGCAGAAACACAAACGTTGTTCCCCACCCTGCTGATACCCCACGGTGCTCGTAATGAAAATTGGTGAGCCTGTGAGTGCAGGTTTGACTTGAAAGAGGAGAGAAAAGCAAGAGAGGAGGATTTGGCTCGGCGGGGTGTGGGCAGGACCGTGGGTGGTTCTGCAGGAGCCCAGGAAAAGCTGCCTCCCGCCGGGGAAGGATTAGTGCTCTGGTGATGCTGGGATGCAGGGCCATGGGCAGGGTCCAAGTTCTCCTGGAAGGAAAAATCAGCTCCGTGGAGTAGCCCAGACGATGCAGATTTTCCTCTGTACGAAGTTTCGTAGAAAATTCCCCAACAAATGAGCTGTTTGCCCCGGGGGAGAAGGGGTGCTCTGGGAATAGAGTGATGTTTCTCCCTGGCAGCCTGAGAGTCTGCCTCAGAAGTGGTTTGTGCTGTGATGGTAATTGGCTTTCAGCTGATTGCAGCAAAACTATGAATCAACTGCAGCCCGTTTTTAATAATGAAAAACTGAAACATAATCAGAAATATATTCACAGTGCTACAGCTTTCAGTGATTATATGCAGCAACTGGTGCCTGCAGCCTCTCTTGGACTCATATTCTCTATCTTGCCTTTTTTTTTTTTTCCTAGTTTAAGCGTCAGAAAAGAATCCAATATTCAGAGCAGTTGATTTGGCATGAGAGGGAACTGAATGCAAGGATTAATAATGCTCTTTTCTGTGCTCCAATGCAGGCTCATTCTGATGCCCTGTTGGCAGAGAGCTTCCTCTCCCTGCCCCGGGCCCAGGTAATCAGCAGGCACCACCAGCAGCACAGGATTTGGCAAGCCAGGATGTGCTCCTGAAATCACTTGTGAAAATGGTGCAGTAACCTTGAGTGCTGATAAGGGAAAGTGTATTTTACCTCTCCTGAGTGCAGGAAGATACCGTGCAGCATTGACAGGAGGGCAAGTTACTATGGTGATGAAGGCTATAAAACAGATGGAAATAAATATACTTTTAATGCCTTTTAGGTATAATCTGACAAAAAAGCGGTGACCTGTTTCCATGGGACTTGGTGGAGGTTGGAGAGTGTTCACATTGATACTTTCAGGAAGTCAGAAGTGATGGATGAGGGACCTTGTGTTCTGTGAGGACAGCACTGCAAGGTGTCTGTGCTGCAGCAGCATCTCCTGAATCTCAGATTTCTCCCCGATTCACTGCAGGCCTTGCACTCCCTCCCCTCCAGCTTGTGCTTCCAGCATTAACAATTCCCCATCCTTTCCTCAGCTCCTGCCTGTAGACCCTGGGCTTCCTTGGACAAATAAATGACAGGAAAATGGCAGGGGCAGAACTTGGGGTTCCTCACAGCCCCACCTCCCGCAGCCCCCGGGTCTGGATGCTTCAGTTTCAAACGTTTTCTTGGGGGGGAAAAAAGGGATTCAGTTTCCCCTGCTTTCCCTGCTTTCTCCACCTCTCCCTCCCCGCAGGTCACCGGATCATTTTCAGTTGACCCTCAGTAATGGTTTGTTTTTCTCCTTCCATAATCTCCCCATAGCCTGAGGCTGCTTGGCCACCTGGACTCTTTGTGTCCTTTATCTTCATCTGTAAAATGGCAAAGTGAGTTATAGGAAGGATTTAGACAGCACTGAGGGTAATGTGATGATTACGTAGATTAATTTTGAAGCCTTTTTTGCTTTCAGAGTTTTGTTCGTGACTCATGTTTGTTCACAAGATGTGATTATAGAAGTTTTTAGAGCAATGGCATGTGTGCATTTGGGAAGGGCTCGTGTTGATTTAAAGGAGACCTCTCAAATGAGAAGGTAAAGGTCGAGTCCCAGATGAGACATCAGGACTTCATTTTTCTCCCAGCTGGTTCTTATTTGCCTGCATCTGCCATTCTTCAGAAGAAGCTTCTGGCAGCGGGAGCTGTGCTGCATCTAGGTGATGCATGCAGGGGGATCTGCTCCCTGGGCTGATTCTGCAGTGCTGAGAAGGTGGAAAAGCTGCATTTGTCAGGAAAATAGAGAGATGACTCAAGGAGCAAAACAGGAGCTGAGTTAGGCTGTTCTGCTCTACCTGTCAGAGCAGGATTTCAAGTGGGCTGGGAGGGAGCAGTGAGTGATTGCTGTGCCTTCACAGCACCCTCACACCCAGGGCTCTGCCACTCATCCCCCCGCAGCCTGCTTGGTTTCTGAGTTTTCGCAGTGAGAAAAAAAAAAAAACCCAGGGGTCACTTTTTGGAAAAGTGGACAGTTAAAGGGGACACATCAGCTCCCAAAGTGGCTGAACTCCAGCCCTGCTGCTCCAAGTCCAGCACATGAAAAGGCATGTGTTTATCTGTGCATGTAATTTGGGTTTTATTTCCCCATTCAGAATTTTGTTCTCCCAGAAGCGCTCCTGGTGGGCTGCACAACCAGCAGGTTATTGAGGTGCTTCACCGCAGGTGTCTCCATCCATGGAGGTGCCTTCTGCACAGCTGGGCAGCTGCTGGCCCCACTCTGCTGCCCCAGGTCCCCTGGCACTGCCGGCAGAGCTGGCTCCGTGTCCCTCTGTGCTGGCAGAGCCTGGCTCCCGACAGCTCGGAGCTCTCCCAGCCCCGCTGCACCTTCGGAGAACTCGGGGAAGGATCTGGCTGAGCGCAGGACACGCAGGAATTCAGCTTTGTGCCAGCAGTGCAGAGCTGCTTGGATCAGGGTGTTTGTCCAGCTGTGCCCCAGCTGCTGGGGCTGGGCACGGTAGGTGCTGGGGCCAACCCAGGGCTGCCGAGCCAATTAACTGATTAATCCCTGCCCTGGCACTCACTGGGCAGATGAATCAGATGAGTATTTGCATTCCCTAAATTTAGCGTGTGCATCTATGTATCCAGCCTGTGTGCATGTTTGCATTTGCATTTTGTCACATTTAGCTCAGGGAGGCTCAGATCGTTTTGAGTTGAGCAGGACCCCTCGTGGCCACTCCATCAAAATCTGGCATTCCCAGACCCCACTCAGGCTCCCCTGGGGTTTGCTTGCAAGGGAAGGATTCTCCAGTCATGCAAATAAAAGTGCACAAAGTTTAAAAAGTATAAAAAGTGCACGAAAATATCCCTATTACACAGAGTTTATGCATCAGCTACCCTTGTGAAGAGCTGCTCTGCTGTAATTGCATCAGCCTGAATCCACAAACGAACTCAACCAGTGGAGTTTCCTCTGTAAGCAGCCTTTAAATCTCTCTGATGCTGTGTTTCCAAACTGTCCATCAGTGTTTGTTCCCATCTCTTCCATTAAATGTAATTAGTATTAAATGTCAGAGAGCCAGCAGTGACCTCCCGTGGAGCCACCTGGGTGCTCTGAGAGGGCTGGACCTGTGCTGGTGACCCTGCCACGGGCACAGCTGGTTCCTGCCATAAAATCCGGGTGCTCTCCCATTCACAGCGTGGAGCAGGATTCTGCTGGAAGCTCCAGGGATGCACAGGAGGAAGCAGAACACCCAAATCTTGGAGCTCTTATCTCACATCTCCATTTGTACAAAGGTTTTATCTCACAGTCAGATTTGATTTTCGGTCCTGAGAGTAAAAGGAAGCTCATGGGGGTCTGGGTTGTTTTTGAGGAAATTAATTCCCATTTTCATCCCCATTCACTGCTGTGATCTGAAGTTATTTAAGCAAAGGCAGAAGAAATGGCAATGTTTGGATGCATTGGGAATTTACTCCACTAAAATGAAAGTTAACCTTTCAAACTGGAGCAAAGAAAGTTCTGTTACCACTGGTGGCTTTTGTTGCTTGTTTGGTTCCTCTCTTTCCTTCCCTGGCAGAAGGACCCAAGGGGTGGCAGGGTGCTTGGCACACGTCTTGGAGCTGGGGAAGCATCACTCCATCCTACTACTGGGGCACCAGGTCCTAAAGAAGACGTTAATGAAGCTTGAAATCACATTTGCATTGTAAATGATACAATTTGTTCTGGCTTTATACAGAATTAATTTGAACTGTTTGCTGCTTTGTTCCAATTGTGCATGTGAATAATGCTGCAGCTTAGGTGGCTCAGCACTGTGGAGATCTTAGTCACAAACAAGGCAGGGGGAATTAAAAATATGCTGTGTTGAACAGATCATCTATTCAACTTCGTGACTTTTCTCTGTCAGCCATCTTCAAATTATCAAGGCATAGAGGAGTCCTGTTCTCACTCAGAGTCTGAAGGATTGATGCTGATTTGCTCAGTTCCAGGCAGATTTTTAATTACAACTACTTTGGATATTACCTAAGGGGTTAAACCAACTCCTGAAGTGGTTCATGAGCTCTCTTGAGTAGACAGAGCGTAAGAAAGGTGAAGTTCTGCCAGGCTGAGGCTCTGAGCAGGTTCTCCCTCATGCAGTGCATGGACAAAGCAGCTCCTGTCTGCTCCTTCTCAAAAGTGGTAATTTCATGACGAATTTCTTTCTGGGCATGTAGAAAAGCTAAGGATAATTACTGGATCATTTCACCTGCTGAAAAGGCAGCGAGCCTTGGAAACAAAACTGATCTGTGTGGCAAAATCTCAGGGGAGCACGGGAGAAATCAGGGTGGACGCCCGGGATCAAAGCCTGATCCTGGTGCTTTTATTCCAAACATGTTGGCAATCTGAAGATGGCGTTTTCTCGGCGTTTGTGGATCTGTCTGCACACAGTGTTGGCGTGGCAGTGGTGAATTCTGGAGCAGAAGCCCTTTGTGGGTGGTTTCTTGCCCAAACAGCAGCGGTGGGTGTGGGCTGGTCAGAGCCCCGAGCCCAGCCCTGCCGTGGCACCTCCACGTGTCCCTGGGAATCCCGGGGAGATGCTTCTCCCCAGCGGCAGACTGGGGAGACACACTTTGGCTGCCTCTGTGTTGCTCAGATCAGACATCTCCTGGACAGTAGCGTGGGTTCCTTTGATCAAAGCCAGGGCTGGGTCTGGTTCTAACAGGTGTTCAACATCCCCAAGTCCGGAGTTTTAACGCAGTGCTTGTCATCAACAACACCAGGCTCTCGTTGGAGGCTAAAAAGTGAAGCAAGTGGAGGTGATGAGAGCACTTTAAAAAAGTCTGAAAAACTTGTTCGTCATAGGGCTCCGTGCGGGACCTAGCCAGGTAAAGTTTGGGTCACGTGATAACGACAGCGGGCTGATTGCTGTCCGGGATTTGATAAGGGTCCCGAGCACGGCAGGCGGCAAAACCCGGACTGGATTTTTTTCGGAGTCCGGAATGGACTCGGTAATTCGGAAAACCCGGACTGGATTGCTCCCGGAGTCCGGAATGGACTCGGTAATTCGGAAAACCCGGACTGGATTGCTCCCGGAGACTGGAATGGACTCGGTAATTCGGAAAACCCGGACTGGATTGCTCCCGGAGTCCGGAATGGACTCGGTAATTTGGAAAACCCGGACTGGATTCCTCCCGGAGTCCGGAATGGACTCGGCAATTTGGAAAACCCGGACTGGATTGCTCCCGGGGACTGGAATGGACTCGGTAATTTGGAAAACCCGGACTGGATTGCTCCCAGAGTCCGGAATGGATTCAGAAGAAAACTGGATTTTTCCTGGAAAAACAATGTTTTACTGTTCTGTGCTCAGCTCCAAAAGTAATTCTAAAGGGCAGAGGAGGGTGCTTGTATCCTTTTTCTCTCATCAGTGTGTGCTCAGAGGCACAGCCTCTTTCACAGCCTTTGTATTTCCCCATTGTATTTCTCCAATGTATGCCATCATTAATGACTCTCCCATACTAGATCCAAACTCTGCCACTTACCACCAAGGCTACCAAGTCCTCTGTACTAGTTTGAAAACAAACCAGTGGGAGATCAGAGAATGATAATTTAACAGGAAAATTAAAATAAATGCAATAGTGCAAGAACACTGACAGAGGCAGGATACAACCTGACAGCCTGTTAGGGTGGTGCTAGCAGTCCAGATGAAGTGGTGACCCTGTAGAAAGGTCTGATCTGGTCTTCACGTGAAGGTCCAGTGGTAGCTCTTGTCCTCTGGTATCCCAATTAAGGGCTGTTTGTGCTGTTTCAAACCCCAGATTAGAGCCAGGTGGGAATGCTTGGCTCCTCCCCTGTGGGCGGAGCATCTCACAATGGGCTGATGAGTCATGCAGTGTGACCTTGAAGGGCAATTAACAGAGATAACACCCGGAGGGTATTATCAGGGATGAGTCATCCTAGGAGATAACAAACAGTGCCCCACCCATCTCCTTTCACAGCTTCTGAACTGAAGGGCCATTAACAGAGGTAGCACCTGGAGGGCATTATCAGGGATGACTCATCCTAGGAGATAACAAACAGTGCCCCACCCATCATACCATTGGTTACATCTTACCTTGTAACCTAGTACATCCACACAGAATAAACTTCACAAGTGGGGCTCAGAGACATTCCCAGCTGTCAGGGGACTGGCATTGCAAGGCAGTTTTCTGCATGTT
>VZRF01013454.1:0-94379 GCA_013396875.1 Vireo altiloquus
ACACCCCAAAAATCCCCCCATGTGCCTGAAAGTGTTCTCCAAAGGCTGCTGATGAGGACCATGGTAAAATGAAGGTTGATGGGCAAAGAATGCTGAAGGTTAGAAATATTTAACTATTGGAGCTGATGCATTTGTTCATCAAAGGTGGGATATAGAGATCAACAGATCGTTTCTAGGTTTCCTGGAATATTCTAAGGTTGCAGGGAGATGGCACCAAGACAAGAGTGGGTGAGAAAGCATGATAGAAGTCCTAATTTTAAACACATTTCGTGCACAGCACTGTACAAACACTCATAGGAAATCCCAGTTCAGATTTCGCAATGGCAAAACTCATCAGGCATTTCTGCATGCACTTGGACACAGCTCCCCTTCTTTTCTCTGCAAGTTTCTACCTCACTTGGGTATAAATTCATAAATGATCAGGCAGCAGACCTCAATGAAATGAAAGAATTTCACGCAGTTTTACATAAAATGAATAATTTACATAGTTTTACATAGTTTTGCACAAGATGCAGGATTTAATCCTAGAATTCATCATCAGAGGCTGTTATGTAAGACAGATGTGTAGAGAGACTCAGAAAGGGTTAGGACCAAACCACAGAGAAAAGGTGATTCAGGGGTTGTGAAGTCTGGTGACTCAGATTCAACCAGATTTTTGAGCAGGTGTAAATCTCTGATTTATACAGAGGGTAACATTAATCTATACTTGCCTTGTTTCTGATGCTACTTCCATCAACATCCATTAAATTCTTCTCTCAGAGACTGAATGCTGGGCAAGAGGGACTGCTGCCTGATCCAGCTGAGCAGTTCTCACACAGTTTTATTTGCAAATGCAATCCTTGGAATTAAGAGAAAGAAGCAATTTTATGAGGAGAGGCAGCATGACAGCACTAAGAGCAATTGTGAAAGTTTTTTCCACTAAAAAGCTGAAAATTAAGAGCACTGTTGTTTGCTTTCTAGCAACTAAATGTTCACATTTCAGTTGGAAGCTAATTAAAGACAAAAACAATCAATAAGATTTTCTGGTGAAACAGTTGTTTTCCAAAAAAACCACACATTGTCCCAAAATAAATAGCTTTTTCCTGCATAAAATAGGAAAACCTAAACCAAATAAATCTAAAAGAACTACCATATACATTTTTTCATTTAAATACTATAATGAAATAATGACAAATTTACACTTCACACCCCTCTCTAAATGAATGCTGAAAAAATATGCAAAAATTAAATAATCACTTTTTCCAGGCAAAAGGGAGCTGACGAGAGATCCCCAAAATGGCTTCACAAAGGACAGATTGTGCCTGACTAATCTGGTTGCCTTCCTTAATGGAGTGACTGGAGGATAAAGGAAGAAGAGCTGATTTAATCTGCCTCAGCTACTGCAAGGCCTTTGCCACAGTCAAACACATCTTCCTCGTCACTGGACTGGAGAGATTTGATTTTGGTGGATGGACTATTCGAGGGGTAAGGAATTGCCTGGATGGCTGCATCCAGCTGGAAGGGGAGTCCTGTGATGGAAAGTTGAGAGAGTTGGTCTTGTAGCCCAGAGAAGAGAAGGCTCCAGGGAGCACAGGACAATTCCAAGAGCCCTGCCATGTGCTCAAATGAATTTCCCAAACCCTTCTTGAGTTCTGTCAGGCTTGCTGCTGTGACCACCTTCCTGGGGAGCTGTTCCAATGCCCAGCCACCCTCTGGGGGAAGAACCTTTCCCTGATACCCAACCTGAACCTTCCCTGACACAGCTTCAGGCTGTTCCCTCAGGTCCTGTCACTGGTCACCAGAGAGAAGAGATCAATGTCTGCCCCTTCTCTACCTCCCATGAGGAAGTTTTAACTGCAGTGAGATCTTCCCTCAGTCTCCTCCATTGTGAACAAACCAAGTGTTCTCAGCTGCTCCTCATGTGGCTTCACCTCCAGACCTTTCACCATCCTGGTGGCCTCCTTTGGATGCTCTCTAAGAGTTTCATATCTTCCTTACATTGTGGTACCCAAAACTGCACATTATATTCAAGGTGAGACCACCCCAGTGCAGAGCAGAGCAGAGCAGAACAATCTCCTCCCTTGCCCGGCTGCTGGTGCTGTTCCTGATGGCCCCAGGACAGGGTTGGCCCTCCTGGCTGCCAGGACACTGCTGACTCATGTTTAGGTTGCCATCGACCAAGACCATTTTCAGTGTTTTTTGGGATATCTCAGGGCTCTCATTTGGCTTCCAAATGGCACCTACTGACTCTGCAGAAGAGCCACTGATCACCTCCGCTACTCTTATACTTTTCTGCAAAAGTATTGTTATAGAGTTTCTCCAGTAAAAAGGAATTGATTTTATTTGAGGTGCAGGGAAGTTCTATTGGTTTTGCATAGTAGATGTTTTAAAGGGAAACACTGGTGACCTTGATAGAAAGTCAGCAATTTTTATTTTCTAGGTGGTTGGAAGAAAACAATTAAAAGAGAATAATCTTTTAACAGTTTTTTAAACTCTTTAAAACTTTTCAAAAGTCACCAGCCCAAAGAAGCCATGCTAGGAGTTATTCAAGCTCAGATGCCAAAGGCATCCATTTCAATACTCAGTGATTCTCATGGTTTAAGAATTTTCTCAGGACTTTGTACTTAATGCTGTATGAGCAAAGAAGCAGAAGAAGCAAAGACTGTGCTGGACTCCTGCTGAGGTGGAGTTTTACCGTGAACAGAAGATGAGTAAAATTAATAGCTAGCACTGAGTGGCTAAAATGACTTGATGAAGTAGCATAACTATGGGATCTCAGAGGCCACATCAGGCAGGAGCATCCAACCACACATTTTGGTAATTAGTATCCCAAATTTTTGAATGTTTTGCACACTTACAATTGAGATAATCCTGCAATGACAACAGCAGAAAATATTTTTTTAGTCTCTTGTCATATGGTCTTGCTGTCTGTTGTACTCAGCTTTAATCTATCCAGGATTTAACATGCCTCAACATCCAAATTCCTGGAAAATATTTTTGAAAGAGAGGCAATTTTCACGTCTCAAAGCCTGCTGAAATCTGAATCTGTACCTCTCTGCAGAATGCTAGGCTCACTCCAAGATGAATCAATGTTATACCTAGACACAGACAAACATGGAAAACATGCACAAACAGCCTGTGCCTAGAGCAGGGAAGCTTCCTCAGCATTTTCTACTTGATTTGGATCTTAAATTCTTCGTTATCTAATAAAGTATAAGGGCTGATGAAGTCTTTTTCTGAAGTTTGGGACTTTTACAAAGCCCTTTCTCTGGATGGATTCTCTAATTAAGAATAAAAAGATATTGCATCTTTCTCTGAACAGGGGCATTGATAGGCTCTCTCCTCTCTCTTGTCACCTTGTCCTGGGATTTTTGAATCTCTGTCATTTTGGCTCCTCTCTCAAATATGTCTGGCCAAATTTGTTAATTATAGAAGTAAATTGGTCAGGAAGTCTGAAAGAGAAGAATTACACATGCTTTTCTAGGTTTATTTTTGGAATTTCCTGATTTGTGGAGGTCTAATTTTGAAAAAAATTATTTCTTCATGGAGTAGATACATGAGTTGATGCATGAGATCCAGCAAGAGTCAGATATGGAAGCGGAAAGCTGATGGAGCTGGATGCCTTAGGTGATAAATTCACATTGTTCCATTAAAATAAATAGTCTGGGAGATTCTAGCTGTGAAACCTTAATATAACTACTAACTCCCACATGCCCAACCATCTGACAAAGCTAAGGAACAATCTTTCTTTAAGATTTGGGTGCATTCCCAGCACACTTTAGGAAATAAAGTAAGATGTCTGAGTTGGTTGCGATCTCTGCCAGGCATCTCCAGAGGATATTTTAGATCAGCTACACTAAAACACCTGCTGGAAGTGCTTGTCTTTCTCCTCTGAGTGTTTGGGAAACCTAGGTAACTAACTTAGGCTAGGCATATCAAAATTAGTTACCCAAAGTTCATTGAGGTAACTCTCTCCTAAAGCAGTCACCATTTTACAGCAATCCACCTTAGTATGCACAGGAATGTGGATACTTCAGGGCAAGAAATTCAATACAGGTGCTAAGAACAACAATTTATCAGCCTGTTATCTGTGACTTAGAAGGAGTGAACATTGCTATTTGTGTCTGAGCTCCCCTGAAGAAAAATTTTATAAGCAATTTATTTTGTACAGGGAGAAGTGGTGTCCTGGCACAGCTTGAGGGGATGACAAGGATCGTAATATATAAATAATGCACTCTATAAAGATGAAATATTTAGAGGGATTAAAAATGCAATAAAAGTCCAGAAATAGCCATTTTTCCGTCATGAGAAGGGAATTTTGCATTCACCTTTTTTATATACGCAGATTAAATGTGAAGCCTGATTCACCACCCAGTTACTGAGGTTTCTGTCTCCTGTTGAGTGGAGTCCTTTAGCACGTGGTGAAGTTATGAACTTCAGTGACACCACTGATGGAAAGAGGCTCTTGCCTTTTTACTGAATCTGACCTTGAAGTAAGATGGCTCTTAAAGGCTGTTCAAGATGTCCTGTGGTCCAGTCATGGGGTTCAGCCTGTGGACTGTGGCTTCTGAGAATATTTTTTATTAGAAGGTGATCTGAAAAACAAACACAGATATTTTAAACACTAATGCAGACCCTCCTGTGTGCAAGGAAACAGGAGAACAGACTGAAGGGAAAGGGTTTAAAAGTAATGAATGAACTTTCAGTAATAAATATGTCCTTAAATGCGTGGATTAATAAAACACTTTGGCAACACAGCATAAAGAAAACTCTGTTTCACTCCCTGGAAAAAAAAAATCCTCCAAAGGCTTTACTGAACTGTTCCATCTCTCAAAATTATCTCATAATTAACTTTTGTGTAGATGGCCAGTTTATCAAAATCACCAACAATCAAGATTCAACCACCTTATAGACAGCATTCCCTGGTACTTCATCATCCTCAAAAACTGTGAGATTTCATTTAGGTCTAACTAAATTTTTGGAATCACATCTTTTCTTTTGCTTCTCCTGATTTCCAGCAAAACCAATTCTATCTCTTTCAATGTTCCCTTTAAGGCCATGTGTTGTAGACCTCTGATCATTCCTAGTGCTGTCTCCTGATCCTTCTCCAGCTGATTTACACTTTTATTGGATTCAGTGCCCAGAAATGAATGCAAATGTTCACCTGACAGTTTTCCAGTGCTCAGGGGAATGGAAGGACCAGCTCTGATGTCCTCCCTTCCTCCTGACAGCCTGACACTGATTCCTGTTAAGCCTTTGATCCACTCTAATCCCCCAATCCTTTGCTGACAAACTGCTGCCCAGAATGTCACTTCTTTACTTACATCTCCTAAATTCCAAAACGATGGAAATTATTCACTCTGTCACCACCAGCTCGAGACCAGACAGAATCCCAACGTCTGTGTAACAAGCTTCTTGTCTCAGTGGTCATCCTGGAAATACCTACCCATCCTAAATCCACTGCTATTCCTTCCTACAACAGGTAACTCAAGTGGGAATGTTGATTCAGTTCCTGGAGGAGTCAGTGTTCATCAGTTTCAAGGGATACAGATGATCAAATGGGACCAAAGACTTCACCCTTTGGTGATTCACACAAAAAGCCCAAATCAACTGCACAGTTTTGTTCTTGTGTTATTGAATCACGTCCTTCCTTTCTTGTACTGGCTCACCCAAAGGTGATTTGGAATTCTAATGCTGGTCTCCAGAGTATTTCCACCCTGATCTTAGGAAACATTATCCATTTTTAACCAGCCAACAGAAGAAATGCACTAAGTTACTGACAGACCCAGCAGTCGACTACAGCATCCACAGTTTCATTTTGATGAAGAACCACTGCCACCTCTTTCCACTCCGCAGCAGTTTCATCAGGGGTTCTGAAGGGAGTGGAACATTTTTCTGAGCTGATCAGACAAGAAATAAAAAGTTGATTGCCCAACTATATGTACCCTAGTATGTACCCTAGAAATGCCTTTGCTCTCTCGTCTCTCTGTCTCCTTGCAGATGACTCCTGAGGCACAGGGGAGGGTGAGTATCATAAACACAGTGCCCTGGATTTAAGCACTCCATAAACAATGATATTCCTTTAGAAGGGAAAATAATAGCCTTGGCACTGTCAAACATATGTATTTTAAACCAGTCATATAGACATAAATCTCATTTTATCAGTACTAGAGTCTTCTCCTGTGGTATTTAATCATAGCCCCCATGTCAGTTCTGCCAGAGAAGGGCTGCAGAGCTGGGCCCAGAGATGGCAGTCACAGGTTGGTTCTGATCTATTATTCATTTTTAGGCAGTCAGTAAATTACAGAGGAGAGATAGGAGCCCCATTTTATAAGGCAATAACAGCCTGGATTTTAGCAGAGAACAAGTCATTTTGTCTGTATTTTAGGCAATAAATCAAGGCCCAGTTGTTCAGCTATTATTTAAAATATTTTATGGATATTGCCAAATAATTCAAAACTGTGATTAATGCAACCAACTCCAGAAGCTCCACATTGTGCCAAAGCAAATTATCAAGGGTCTGTTTGGGTAGGGAAAGATGTCATAGGAGAGATATCCATACCTTATTTCTTCTTCCTAGGGTAATAGATCAATCTTAAACATCCAAGTTTCCTTGCATGTTTCTTCTTCCGAGGCTACTCCACCCAACAGCCCAGAAAAGATGAGAATTCTTGTGAAGAGGCTGACCAGATACCTACTGAACTTGTGGCTTTAAGGACTTAATTTTATCTGATTGCTCTGAGGGGTAACTCATCCTGTTGCTTTCAGTGGCACATAAGAGGTCTGCACGTTTTCCTCAGACTTCATCAAATATGCTTGTAAGTGTCATAATTCCAGCTATTCACCTCCAGCAGAACTTGCAGTTGTTGAGAGAAGTGCAAAATTTATTCCAAAGTCCAAACACACACATGCACAGAGTGATAAAAAGCTTGTAGAAATCATGGGAATCAGTCTTGCTCCAGATGACAGCAATACCTGGCTGAGAAAATCCACGGATGATGGAAGAATAACCTTTTATTTACTGCTTGAAACTTGCAGATCTAGGATAAATTTTACCAAACTGGTACCTGGTCTTTCTTCTGTCAAAATATTCAGAGATTTCTGCTTGGATATATGTTATACTCAGTAGCCATTTGACCACTGAATTAAATGTATTTTTTTTCACTTCCCAGTTCACCTCAAAATGCCCTCAGTGGTCAGATATGCACAGATTTTTATCTGCAGGAAATATTACTTTAAAGACATTTTCTAAAGGTATCACATTTACCTTTTCTCTTAGTGAATACTTCTAAAAGGTAATGCTTTCAGGATAAAGGCTTGTGCTTTGACTGAAAACGCAATAATTACAGTCAGTCAGTAATTCCTTTCCCTTCCCTCTGTTCTTCCTCCCTCCTGATTCATAAATCAGAACAGACAATTCCTTGAACTAAAAATTTCCCATGTAAAAGAATCATTCTCTTAATTTAGTGTTTTTATGGTCCCTCCATGCTGCTGGAAAAGCGGAAGAGAACCCAAATGGAAAACTAAGGAGGTCAAGCATATCCTGATGCATAAGTCTGCCTCATTATCAGGAATTATCAGTTCAAACATGCAACTTGGACAATTTGAAAAGTTTCTCATTATTTTTCTTCCTGTTTTGGTGAATTTCTGAACAGAGCAGTCTCAGTGCACTGTTCTGCAGCAGGGATGGTGATCCCTCCTTGGCCACTGCAGGAGGAAGTAAACAGCTGGAGAACAAGGGATGATTTTCCTCTTGTACTTTGGAACATCCTGGAGAATAAACTGGGAGGCTGGAGGGTGCCCAGAGAGGCTCCAGAAAATCCTGGTTTCTGAGGCATTGCAGTCACTTCATTACTTAAGGTGAATAAATAAACAGGACATTCCTGCTTCAAGTACATGAAGTAGTTTTATTCAGAAACTGTCCTACAATTAATCAGAACTAAATCAAGTATCTGTCTCACATGGTACATCCTCAATTCAGTTTCAGAAATATTATAGAAGTAGGTTAAAAATGTGGGATTTTTCTTCATGAGCTATAGATATGTGTAAATGTTTTAGATGTTTTATGATTATGTATATATTATATATAAAAGGTCTATGTATTACATATAAGTATACATGCGCATTAAATAACGTTATAGTCTAAATGGATATGTGATATAATTATATATAATAGACTATAATTTTTAAAATAGTATTTATATTATATATATTTTTTTTAAAGAATCATAACATATTTTTATTAATTTATTGCCTATTATTATCTGAAATTTTTCCCTCAGAGCATTTTATGTTTTTGTTCGTTTAGGTAGATATGAAAATAAATTTTATTAATCCTAATCTTAAATTAGAGCATGTATTTTTCCTCTAAACAGGCTAAACACCATCAGCAGTGCAGGGAAGCCTATGGCACCAAATCCTGCAAAGGGAATCGAAGCCTTTAGCAAGAGTAATTACAGTTGTTCCACATTTGCCAGCTAACAGGTTAATTGGCCTGGAAAATGTGATGCTTACAGGAAAAACATCACCATTCTTATAACTGACATTTCCATCCAGCTCTTTGTGTCATTTTGTGTGTTCTCTTGGACACAGAAGTGGAAGATATTGCTTTTTGTCTTACCAAAATCTACTCCACATTTACGCAACATCTGTGAATTCTCTTTCTGTTGCAACTGTGTACCTGTTATTAGGATTGCAGCATTCTTAAAATTACAGATATGAAGTAAAATCACTGATTTACCCTTGCTAATGGCATAGAATAATTCTGATGTGAGAGGGGATTGGCATTTGTTCTTTCTAATTTCATATGGCTGGTGCACATAGTTTCTTTTGAGCAAGTTTGAGCTGCAGTAGCAGGAGTTTGCCTGTTTTCCTTCCTCTGAACACTTAAATGACACATAGATAGCAAGATAATTGAAAAGACAATTTTTTATCATAAATACTTTCATCGACTCCAAAGATTTAAGCATTCACATCAGTCCTTATCTCAATTTTTAAATTTTCTTCATTTTCAATCTTCTTTTTCTTTGCTTTCACCATCCACTCAGTTAAAAGAGAAAACGAGGAACAGGGGTTTGAAATTTTCTGATAGAACAATTTTCCATTTGAAAATGACAATACAACAGAATGTATATGGAACTGTAACCACTGTAGTAATTTTTTAGAGGTTATTACCTACAAACTTTGCAACAAGATTCTTGTTTTGACTGTAATAGAGGTGCCAAGGATCCTGACCTGATATTAACCAATAAAACAACCCTGCTTTTCCTTGTGGATTGGAGCAGATGACCTCATGAGATTTCTGTAACCTGAGTTAATATAGATATATCCAAGTTTTATGCTACTACACTAAGAAAGCTGTTAAAACATTGGAATCGTTTACTCTGGAGTTTGATTTCTCAACAGATTACTTGCTTGAAACTAAATTTGAAAATGCCCTAATCCCTGTGGTACTCAAAATCCATATTGAATAGGTTTAATAGACAAATCTATTACTCTTTTATTCTTTTTGTGTGTCATTCCCAGCATAAATAGACAGATGTAATTTAGCTTTAAAGGATTTAGGATATGGTTTATCATGACCTTTGAGTACATTCACAAGGAGAAAACACATAATGTTAGACTACACTTTAACCTGATAAAAAGCAGCAAAAGTCAGTGCTCTGAATGGACATCAACAACAAGAAAATTGAAGCTGTGTCAGGTAAATGGAACCAAAAAGTATGATACTGGTATTCAACAATATTCATAAGTATAACTTCCACGGGCTGTGGATTTCTTTCTGCGCCCTTAAACACAGATTGTATGTCTTTCTGTTTAAAAATGTATCTTCCATCTTAAACCCATACTGGTGGGTTATACTCAAGAACTATAATATTATTTATTTTTTTATGTGTAGTATTTTTTGCTATATGATGTACCATAGTGCGGCTACTTATGATTATGGTCTCTGTTACCTCAACAAAGTGCTCTCTCCTTGAAACATAAATACCTACTTGCTCAAATTCATGGCAACAATTCATCTACCTGAAAAAAGTTCATGCCAAAAGAAGAACTCTTCAGGTTTTCTGAGCCATTTCTCCCACAACAACTTCCCTCTTTTTATAGCCTTTCTTCTGCTCCAAGTTATTATTATTCTCACACTGTCCCGTATTTCACACCACAACATGTTTATTGGCAGCAATGTGCGATGTCCCAGGCAGCACAGGAATCCACAATTTACTGACTCCCTTTCCCTCCAGTGAGCATTAAAAGATGTTCCAGTTGATCTCACGATGCTCCTTGGTGGCCTCTGGGCTCACTCGAGTGGCAGCTTGTCCTGTGGGTCACCTGAGGTTCAGGCTAAAGCACTGAACCAAACTTGTCCAAAACTCCTAACTCTCTGCGCTTGTCTGATACTTTTAATTTATATGTGCTCTGCACAGTTTGTGTCGACGCTTAGGATGAGTTCTGACTTTAATCCTGAGCAACATCCTAGAACTATCAGGTTGGTTGCTTATTTATATAAATTCTCAGACAGCCCCTGCAATCAAAATCAGCCGACGACTCTGATGATGCTTTCAACCTTCTCATTTTGCAAATGGCTTTCCCCAGGACCACTTGGTGGAAACAGGTTCAGAGAGGCTGGTGTGTCTTGGATAATTTAGGGACTGGTGAGCCTGTCTCAGTGATAGGGAAATATAAATACATCTCCTGTCCCCTCAGAAGCTGTAACACTGCCCCAGTCAAGGACAGAATTCAGTCTTGTTGGCCAGGCAGTGACTGTATGCCCAGAGCAGAGCTGAAGAGTCTCCTGGACTCTCTTGGCTCTATCATAAACTTATCACAAAAGAACCATGAAGGTGGTTAGAGGGATGGAACATTTATCTGAGGAAAGGCTGAGAGAATTGGGATTGTTCATCCCAGAGAAGAAAAGTGTTCCAGGACAGGTTGGGTGGGGCTTTCAGCAACCTGGTCTAGTGGAAGGTGTCCCTTCCCGTGGCAAAGGGTGAAATGAGATGAACTTTTAAGTCCCTTCCAACCCAAAACATTCTATGATTCTATGATCCTGTGATTCCATGATTCCTTGAATCCACATCCTTGAGGGCAAGACTGGAAGCTCAACAGGGCAGCACAGGACATCATTGTAGTCTACAAGACAAAAAAACTTCCTCTGACCAAATGCAGGCATCCCCTGTGAGATAAAATAAATTACACCTACAATTTAATGGTTTCATGACTGTCTCTCTCGCTTAACTATAAAAAGGAGCACATAAAAATGGGTTTAAAATGTGATGCCCAACAGAGAAAACACCCACGTTAAACCCTACCTTCGAGCTCTCTTTGCAGGCAGCGAAGAGAGACCAACACCTTTCCCGAGACTGGAACACGCTGCCATCTGGGAGTGTTCATCTTTATCTGCATTGCCTCCAGACAGAACCTAGAAACTTTCTTAGACTTTATCCATAATTCTAAATGGATACAAGTTAACTTTTTTAGTATCAGCTTTCCCATTCCGAACCTATTCGAAGGGTCCATATCCTTAGGGCAGATCAAGTCATAGTAACAATAGTAATGCACTTCATCAGACAACTGAATTTTAACATGGTGAATGTACACATAATTTAAGAACATATTTAAAGTTTTTCTTCCCTATATAAATGTCCTTAAAACTTAGTCGTATTTCCTTGCAACATTTATATGGAGAACATTGTTCAGCACCTAGAGGTGTGTGTTAAAAGTTTCAAAACCCAGTGATGATCAAAGGGATATCACTCGAGACAGAAGGATTTTCCAAAGAATTTAATCCTGAAAAGTTTGTGCAAATTATGAATATTGCCTGCCACAGCTGTTAGGTGTTGGGGTGATTTTAGAGGTTTGTGTATACAGCTGAACTATCCTGTCCAAAGAGCAGGAAAACCTATAGAAGAGTGGAATAAGAATATGCTGAATGATTTAAAACTGCTTCCTTGTATCTGTTATGCTGACAAATATTTATCCTTAAGCACAGGACTGTGAAGGAGTAATGAAAAACCAACCAAAAAAAATGACACCACCTCACCACCTGTCTTGGAGGGACTTCCTCCTGTCCTTTCTTCTATTTCATGCTGCCTTCATCATGAGTGATGGTAAAATAATATTACTTTTATTGTGTTCATGGTGTTGTCTAGTCTAAATTTGGTTTTGTTGTAGTATTCTCCAAAACTGTGGGATTTTCAGCTATTATTCAGTTCTATTTTACTCTATATAGTCTCAGTTCTGAAACTTAGACTATAGATTTGACAAAGTTTACAAATAAAGAGTCTCTGGAAGTTTAAGAATCACTATCAGTTGGAGCAGCCTGGGGTGATGGAAGATGTCCCTGCCCATGGCAAGGTGTTGGAATGAGATGATCTTTAAGATCCCTTCCAGCCCAAACCATTCTATGATTTTACAGAAAATGTATGAATTCATCTTCATTCTTTATATCTCTGACAGTAAAATGTTTGTGCTCCGTTTACGTGTACTGCTATAAATACATATATATATGCAGTGAGAGTATCCCACATTTTTGTTAAGTTTTGATAAGAAGATTACATTGACAGTACCTCACACAATGAAATTCACAGCTCAGATATGCATTGAATAAAAAATGTACTTGATCAGTTCTAAATTTTATAGCTTTCAGTCTTCTGAAAATTTTCCTGTCACATATGGTAAAGTAGGAAAAATAAACAACCACTGTCTGCCTTCTGTATAATGTTCACAAGCATATTCCACCACTTTGCCCTCTCATATTTGCCATCTTTTAGAGTAAAATCAGGATCAGAACATGTTTCTCAGTCTTCCATGTGAATTCGGGTCTGTTCTTGCTCTTCTCCATCCACTGATCTCTGTATCATAAATATGTCTGTTCCCGAGAGGAGCTGCTGATTGCATTGCTCTCTTGTGCTTGAATGGAATTTATGTCTCTTGCCCTCACTGGAATGCAAGGGAGGGAAACGCAAAGGGAAGTCCCATCTCCTTCTTGATGGACACTCTATCAAAATACCTTTGCATCACTTCATTATCTAAACACACTCCTCTCTTTCTTAAGTACATTTTTTCATTTCCCCAGCATTTGGCAAGGATACAAAAGACTTAGGCTGTGCATTATTAGTCAAAGAGTGATTTTTTTTTTAGTTGCACATTTTTGCCTTTTTAGTCAAAGTGTGATTTTTTTGGGTTGTAGTGATCTGTATTTGTGCAGTTAAGGAACTCAGATGTCAAAAGACAGAGAGCAAAAAGAAGCATGATCACAATCCAGTTTAGATAACACAATTCAGACCAGTTAAACTTGGGCTCTGAAAACTGAAGGTGTGATTGTGGCACCATCAGATGCTGGTGGGGTTTACACAGACCCTTTACTATGCACTGTGAGGAAGGAAGGGTTGAATTATTTGTGAAATGAAAATGTGGAAAACATTTTTCTGTGGAGAACATGACAGAAATCATGGATTAATTTCCCTGTAGTTTCACAGAGATCTGAGTACACATCCGTTCAGTAACATGTAGATTTGAGCCGTAATTTCTACTCTCTGCAACCTCCTCTGCAGGCACTGGATGGCTCCTGTAACACACCAACTTCTCCCTTCTGGCTTAGGTCGGGTAGAAGAAAGAAGACAAAAAGTCCATTTCAACTTAGCTTTTTCAAGATGAAAGGCCTTGTGTTATCTCCAATCTAAACAAACAAAGGAGGATAAATTAACTATTTTCCTGCAAACTTCATATTTTATAGCCTCTGAAATATAATGAGAGGAGCTCTTATTGTTGTTGTGAGCTACTGCTTGATTTGTGGCCACAGATGTTTATGAATTAAGGGATTGTGAAAAATTGTGAAGTTTCTGTTTTTCCTTTGTCTAGCAGAGCTCCTTCCTTTGCTAGGAAACAATATTCTCAGCTCATCAGACACAGAAAATAAACATTAGCTTATAGCTTCCTAATTTCCTCATCGATAAAGAGAAGATTTATAAGCATTAATTTACTCCTTTTATGTCTGTTTTTTGTGTCTGTTCCCACTGTACAGGGAAAAAAAAAAGGAAACAATTTGTCTGATAAAGAACAGATCTCTAAGAGGTATGGAACCCATTTGCATCTTGTTCCACAGCATGTTCTCAGGAAAGCCAGATGTCCTCATGTATTGCAGCAGTTTTTGTCTGCAGCTTCACTATTCCCCTCTCAGCTAAAGTAAATTATTTAAGGGACAGCCAAGGTGCACAAGGGACACAGCTACATTTCAGGGAGGTGTGAACTAATTCAGATTTGGGTAACTTTCACAACTGAATAGCAGAAAAATCTTCATTGCTTTTGAAGTGGCTGGGATTGATATTCTCCACTGTAGTAAGCCATGTTTGCAAGGTCAGAGTGATTTTAAGGCCAGGTTTGATGGGGCTTGGAGCAACCTGATCTAGTGGAAGGTGGCCTTGCCCATGGCAAGGAGTTGGAACAAGAAGAGCTTTCGGGTCCCTTCCAACCCAAACCATTCTCTGAATCATTCTATGATTCATCCTATGATTTTAGTACTCCACCAGCCAATATCTAGATCAAAAAGTGCCAAGGAGTCAGGGGTACTCTCTGAGTACAGCAGAGCTTTAAGTTCTTCCAAAAATGTCCAACATTCACATGTACTACTTTGTCTGCACATGTAGCACATTCACCTTTCCAAACCATTGTCCTTCTAAACACAGGCTTTGGACTACATTTTCCAGCAGTAGCCACTTGATATCCTTCATTTAAACTTCCTTTCCCACTCTTGGTTCAATTTACCAGGGCCAGAGGTTTCTTCTGTGCCGCAGACTACTGAGTCCATGAATCAACATCAACAGGGACACTGAAATTGAGTTTAATAATTGCCACACGGTGAACATCCTTGGTTTTTTCTTACCTCATCTGTTGATATAAATCACCGGGGTTTTTTTTAGATGGTCCTAAATATCTACAAAGTCAAAATACCTTTCTTCCCACCTCCCACCAGCCCCAAGGAAATCATTATTTCCTCTATTCAATGTGAGCTGCTGTAGGACTACTTAGTTAAAAGTTCAGTGGAATTTTACTACACTGATTATTACAACAATGCAATAAAATTTTGTAATGTTGATCCTCAGTGTGCTGTATATTTTATAATTTTTCTCAGTTCAGAATAATGTGGTTTTATGCACATCAGAATTTTACCTTCAAAGTGTTAACCAGTGATATATGGAAAATATAGTGACATCTCTATACTTCAATGATTTCCAGCAGTTGTCCCAGAATAACTTCCTAATTATTTTTCTAGCAATTATCTTGAAATCTAATTATAAGACTTAATTTGTTGAAGTTACAGAGCTGCTATTATTTTCCAAAACAAAATCAGACTGGCTGGCAAAATTCTAATAACAGATGAACTTATTAGCAACTTCTCACTTACATTAAAAAAGAAAAAGAACAAAAAGGCATACCAATAGTTTTGAAACTTCATCTACGCATTTACTGAAGTCTATAGTCCAGTCCTTACTGCATATTGAAAGACACCTAAGAGGAAATTACTGAGGGATGAATAGGAGGTTAGTTTTCAGAAGAGAAAGCTGCTAGACTATTATTCTTTTAAATCCAAGGGAATTTCCATTGCTTAGAACATTTCAGAGTGTGTGACTGGGAAATCCTTTAGGAATACTCATCTCTGCTTCAGTAATGGAGAAAATCATCTCCGTATCTCCTCACCACAGCCATAACTGATGAAATCAGTGGGAGCTGCTCTTCCCCGAGAAGAGGAGATCACAGCTTTGTGGCAGTTTCCTGAGGGGATGGACCAGCTTGTCAAGAAATTTACTGTTCAGGGGATAAAATCCGTGACCCCCTGCCCACGTTGTGAGGGGTCACACACACACACCAGGCCACATCAGTATCAAACCAAAGCTTTCTCCTCAAACCCCAAACCATCCTGGGCCCTCCTCAAGCAAGTCCTTGGTGTAAGGTGTCAGCACTGTTCTGTGTCCCCCCATGCTCTCTGCCTTGCTGTCCTTGCTGCTGCTCCTCAGGCTGCCTCAGGATAAAAGCACCCACGCTGTGTTTGGGAAGAGATGAGCTTGGCCTGTCTCACACAGCAGCTTCCTGGTGATGCTCAACCCTGCTTTTCTTAAACCCAAGCATGGAAGCAAGACCTGAGTTAAAAGATGAGGTTCACCTCCTACAACCGGTTCTGGAAGCGGAGTTGAAGAGATTGTTGGATGTAGACTTAGAGAGTGGGAGAGAAAGAAGAAAAATAGGCTGAAAAAGAGTAATTTCCTTCCCTTGTGACTGGAAAATCCTAAAATGCTGTGAACTCCTACATCTATAAATCTGTGCATTTCACAGAAAGGTGGTGTTTGCTCTCTCTGTGGTGTGGGTGTGTTGGGGTTTTTTTGTTTATTCGTTTTGTCCTTTATTTTTGTGACTATTTTTTAAAACTTTTAATTTTTATATTTTCATGGTAATGTGTAACCAGGAACTGCTTTGACAAGGTTGGGGATTTGAAGTCTGTCAGCAAAAATCTCTCTCTTAGCATTTAATTGAGCCCACTCATTGGGACTAAAATGTTACTCTGTAGTCAATTACTGTATAGTCTCCAAGTTCTGAAAAGAGGCAAAACCAGCACGCTGAATGTACAGTTAAATGGCAAAATAAAATCTATTTCCTAGGAAAGTTTTGTCGTTTTTTTTTCCAATTTTACAAAAAGGCAGCTGCTGGTGCTTTCTCTTTTAAACAAAAAAAAAAAGTTATATAAAGAAGGGGAAAGAAATCAAATGACTTTCTGAACCCAAACTGAAAATGGCTATTTTAGAGAACTGCAGAGGTATTTATTTTTTGAGTGCCCCCTCGTGACAACCTTTGGCAGGCAGGTAATACATCATCAGAGGTCTGTGCTTCCAGCAGCACGTCCATTCCAGCAGATTGCTTTGAAGGAGCAGAGTAGGGGAGGGAGTCAGAGTCATCAATTACAACTGCTCCAAACATGTCAACAGGTTCATGACTGAGGTTCCTCTCAAGCCTTGGAAAGCCAGAGTGGAAAAAGCTCCACCAGCTGTAATTTCAGTGCCTTTTACACAGCAGGAAAAAATAGAATTTGCCCAAACTTTATCGCTCAAGGCCAGCATTAATTATGCAACGAAATACATTTGTTACTTTTAATATGACTAGACATAAATTTAAGATGATGGGCTTTAATGATATGAAAATGGATAGTCTGGCTTTGCCTACAACCTTTATGTGTTTTGGCATAATTCTTCACTTCCCTAAGGCTTCATGAAGTTTGTAACATTATTTATGTTGTGGGGCCTCAAGCAGTACAACATTTCCCTAGACAGAGCACATACCCTGAGAAGAAACCAAGCATCTCTGGGGAGATGTGAGTAGGGAAAAGGGAACTTGATCCAAAGCCAGTTGAAGGCTGTGGAATGACAACTCTCCCCTCTAAGTTTTGGGTCATCTCTGTGGCCACTTCAGATCCTTTTGTCCCTCCCAACCCAAGGACTGACCACTGGAATGTCTGTGATTGTGACAAGAAGATGAATTTCAAGTCCTTAATGAGACAAAAGTATTTTTTTATAAGGTTGGATCTTCCTCTAACAGCAGTGAAACTCCAGTTTTTTGGCACTAGAATAAAGACATAAATTTTATTGTAATGAAAGCAATCTTAGTGATATCAGACTGATTATTATTTGAACTGACAAATTCCACCTTTCATGAGCAGAGTGCCTGAATTAGGTGCAGGACAGGCTGAAATCCCATGGTAAATCACCTGGGTTTTGCACAGTTAGGCATTCCTGTGCCTCTTAAAGCATTATCAGCTCTGCTTTTCAGGTCTCAGCCTCTGAGTGGCTGGAGACAATGCTGAAGAATTTAGCATATACAGAACTGGAATCTGTGAGTGATGAAAGAGCCACTCAGAAGACATTTAGAACACGAGCTGTGATTAGTGAGGAGAATTTGCAGCTAGACAAAGCTCAGAAAGCCTCCCATCATAAATAGGAGTCTTCATCCCAACGTGAGCAACCCCAGGATTGATCATTCTCTGAAATAAAGGCCATGTTCTCCAATTGCTTTAAATGGGAGGCTTTCCCATTTCCCTCCAACTCAGAGGATCAGGAAGTCAGAAATTTCCACTTTACTTTAACCAGCAGGAACCTCTGAAATGAGCTTTTAAGCTTAGCTGGAATGAATCTACAGAGAAATTTTCATTTTATTCTGAATAACCAAGGCACCTGTGCTTCAAATGTTGTTCCCTCCCTGGTGCATGGCAAAGTAGTTTTCAGAGTCCTTGACTTGTTGAAAAGCTCTCTGCTCCCCATATGCACTGGAAGGCTGATTGAGATGACCTCACATACCTGAGCCCATCAACCTTTTCTTCTTTCTCCCAGGAAGGAGAATTGTTTATGAAATTATGTTTTCAATAGCAGTAGCAAGCAGAATTGTGATTAGGTGAATTTGCCCCTTGGAAAAGGAACGAGGATGATGCAGGAGCCAAAGTTTTAATTCCACTGGCAGTTTTCCCCATTCATAAAAGTTCAGGAGTAAGATTCAGGACAGGGTCATGTGCAAGTGTGCTGTGCATGTGCAGAGCAGTTGTACACTCTGGTGTTTAACAGACTATTGCAAAGTACTTTACTTTTGGGGTGTGTGCACCTGTATTAACACAGAAAGCATCCCAGTGATCCAGACACACAGCAACCAGATCTTTTCCAACATATTGCTCAAGGAGGTGACCATCCCTGTTCTTCCATGCATTTCAGAAGAACATGGGTGACTTAGCTGAGATGAAAACTTGTGCATTGTGTTGTGCAGCGATGCCCTGTTTCAGAATATCCAGTCTCTTGAGGCACCTATGCCAATTGAAAAAAAGGGGGAACAGATGGAGAAAGACAGTGATTCATAGAACTGTAGAATCAAAGATTATCCTGAGTTGGAAAGGACCCACAAGGATCATTGAGTCCCACGCCTGGCCCTGCACAGGACACCCCCAGAATCCCACCCTGTGCTTGAGAGCTTTGTCCAAATGCTTCTTGAACTCTGTCGCGTTTAGTGCTGTTCCAGGGCACACATTAACTGGTGGTGAAGGCAGAACTCTCAGATCAGGCATTCAGCACCTCCCTTGAAATCACGATGAATCAGTGAATTACTGCCAAAACTCTCTTATTAATAAAACATCAACAGCCAAGCGTCATTAGATAAGGTCTGAAAGCAGCAGTGTGTTCTACCCTGACATGAAAACTCCAGTTATTTACAATATATTTAAGATTCCAGAGTGGGGCCTAATGCAATTAGTCAAAATCATTTTGAAAATAACTGGGAATCCCTAGGATGCCTCAACAGGCAAAAAGGAATCTAAATAGACTTAAAAAGATGCTATTAATGACCCTGCTGTGATGGAATAAAATAGAAGCTGTTACTCCTTGCTAAGCAAATGAAACCAGAGATATACTCCTGATCTCTGCTTCCATGGTCTTAATTCCTAGTGGAAATTTTCTGATTTCCTTTCCTATAAATACATTTTCCTCCAGGAATTTGACATACGTCTTGAACAAATGTCAGATTGCTTCAAATAGCTCAGTTCTGGGTCCAGGTTACTCTGTAATTCAGTCAGAGATGATATAAATCCCACTGGAGTGTATTTCTCTAAGTTTTGTAAAACAAGGACTTTATTTTTGCTTTATAAATTTGGGTAACTGAAAATGTCACACATTTTAAGTATTTATTGTGAGGGTAATTAGAGAAAATGTGTGCTACATTCATTTGAGAGAAGTCTAATGGATTAATTTATAAAAACATGATTAAGATCATTAAACACATTAAACTCAACTGCATTGAGTTTCTTAGTGTCTTTTTAAAGTTTCTATATTTACAGTGGAAGTTTTGGGGTTTTGTTTTGGGTTGATTTGTTTGGTTTTTTTGTTTGCTGTTTTTCTTCTCCAGATCTCTACCTCAGGATGAGATGATTTGTTGGTTGATTTTGTTTTGTTAAATTTGTGTGATTGGTTTTTCAGGTTTTCACCTAGGAGTAAAATAATAATTTTAATCAAGAAGTTTAGGGGGAAAAGGATTATTTTTTCAACTTTAAAAGAAAAAATTAATTTTTACTTCACTGCTAACAAGAATTTGCCAGCTGTGGAGGGGCTTGGAAGTTGCCAGGAGTTTTACTGGTGTCATATTTATGAATTTCACTTGAAAGTCCACTGAAAACTTATTATGTTCAGACAATTTCTTAGTTGGCCCTGAGCAGAACAGAGCTACCAGGAGCTCCATTTCCACCGAGTCAGTGAGTCCCCACAATGCCCACATGAACATCAGTGAGGTTGCAGGTGCCCTTTTCATATAAATCTTACCAATAAACCAGAAAATACTATTTTCCCAGTGGCTTTTTGAATAGCTTGGTGGTGCCCAGCTCATAGAAGGAGGAAGGGGCAAGAGTGGGAAAACAGAACTGCAGAGGGATGGGGTCAAGTTTGGGGATATAGCAGGGACAGGCATGAAATAATCTGTTGTCTGTGGCATCTTTGTGATATTATTTATAGAATGTAAAATTTATCCAAGGTGGTGGAAAGAGGGAAGTGTGCAGGGTAAGAGAGAGGCTAACTTTCGAGTACAGGGAACTGGAAGACATCCTGGAGGATTGAATTGTCTTCCTGTCTCTGGCACTGAGCTCCTCACTTGAATTGAACAGTCGCTGCTGACTGCATCTTCATTTTCTGAATGGAGAGCATAAAACATTCAAGGAAAGAACTGCTTTGGATTAAGCTCTCCCAGCTACAACAGAAACCCACTAGAATTTGCCTTTGATTTTGCCAAATATCTTGGAAAAGCAGTGTCAGCCTCTCAGGTCCACTATGAGAGTGTTGTGTTGTTTTATAAGGATGACATTATTAATCCCTTCCCCAACGATCTTCCCCCTTTGCCCAGAAGTGATCTGGGAAGGCTGAGTGAGGAATAGCTCTGAGAAGCTGCTGAGTGGAAATGAAAGGAGCTGTAATGAACACCAGGTCTATTCAGTGAGGAGTAACCAGGTAGGCTGAGCCTTTCCTCGCCCTTGGTTGCCAGAGCAACCCTTCAGAGTGTGTGATCAGCCAAGCATTTAGTTACAGAAATATTTGGGTCTGCCAGCACACAGAAAGCTCCCCAATATCCCCCAAATCCACATCTCATATCACACCCTCTTCTCTGTATTTGACTCTGCACTGTTTGGCTTGTCCTAAAACTCCCACTCCAAAGTCCTGTTCACTGATCTGCTGTTTTTGACCTGGAAAACAACATCCACATCATCAATTCTGGCTCAGGATAAACTTTCTCCCAGTTTCAGCCTGCCAGGGAACACTCTTGGCCACAGATTCATGTGTGGTGCAATCTTTTTTCCGTAACTGCCTACTTTGGAGTGCTGTATGTCTTCCAGCAGAATGAACAATGTTTCCTGGGAGTCTGTAGATCTTCCAACAGACTCAGCTTCCCCTCAGGGTGGCTTTCTGTCTTTTACCAGGCAGTGTGGGACAGGTTTGGTGACACCATGGCAATGCTGGGAATGGGGAGCACAGTGCTGAGAGGGAAGAGAGGATGCAGGGGGAAGCGACACCCCTTTATTTTCACATTAAACACCACCTACTACTTCTTCATTTTTCTTTTTCTTTTTTTCCCACCAATGGTTGTGTTGACCAAGTTTGTGGGAAGGCATGAACACTTTCAAAGTGTAACCAACTCACTAATTTCAAAGAAGCTGCATCTTCATGTGGTTTTCATTCCACAGTGCCTGTAAGAAGAAGGCTGTTTTGAGGGCTCTTGTCTCACTCCGAGTAATGAACTGAGTTTGTAGATTCAGCTGTCAGCTGAAACTTGGCTCTGACTCCCACTGAACCCTGGATCCAAAGGTGGCAGTAAATAGCCAGCTCCCTCTGCACCATGCTTGTCATTTCTCTGGTTACAGGATCCTACTTTCAATCACAACAAGCCTCTCCCTCCCCTTTCCCTGATTCTCCATATACAAATATCAGGGATATATAGATGAGCTTATTGTCTTGATATTTTTGCCTTAGCTTGCTCTTTTGTTTTTTTTCCACAGGAAGTTCAACAGCTTTAGAGCCTGGCGTCCCAGAACCTGTGCCCACTGAAGAGTCAGTGGTTAAAGCCTGATGTCCTGGTTTTATTTTAATGAAATACCTCCTTTAAACCCGTCTGTTTTTGTAGCAAACTCCAGATTTCCAAATCCATTAACCTGGTGATCAGGAAGGGACTATTCAGGGACCAGCAGTCACAAACAAGCTGTTCCTGGAATGGCTCTCCAGTTCATCATCCATGTCTCTGATTGTATTGACTGTGTATAATCTGACAAGGCAACAATGCTACTGAAATAATGCAAGTCCAGTTATCTGGACTCACGTATTATGCTTTTCTACCCACACTTCTGTTTGTGTGATAAAATCCATGGTGTGGATTTGCTTTTTGCCACTTTCTTCTCCCTGTAAAATTACCTCATGGATTATGGGGAAGTAGATGTTTCAAAAGAATATCCAAAAAACAGACTGAAGAAAAGTAGAGAAAACAGACGAATGATTTTAAAAAGAACTGTGTGTATTTCCATTTGTATTTAAATTAGGAAGGGTTCCGAGTAGAGCAACAAGATGATAAAACCCCAGAAACAACTTGGATCTGAGGAATGATTGAGTAGAATAGGCATCTTCAACCTGGAAAATAAGTGACTGAAAGGAAAGATGGTACAAGACTGCAGACACATGTAGGGCACACAAAGGTTGTGGAAGGGATGAGAGAGCAGAGTGAGGATTACTCTGCTGCTTTTGTCCAGGGACAAAGTGAGCTTCTGGAGCAGTTATTACCATTAGTTTGCCTGATCCAGCTTTGTGATATGGGCAGAACTAAAAAAAAAAAGTGATAAAAGCTGTGAAAGAGGTTTCAACAGGTACTGATCAGTTCTTATTGATTTTGTAACCAGAGGGAGGAGATGTTTACTGAAATGTAGATATTTACAGTGCAGGCGGCTACATCTGAACTGTGTCACTCCAAAGCTTCCTTTGCAGTGATGGAGAGTGAATCAATCAACTTAGTGAAGTCTAAAGCTTCCTCCCACCTTAAGATAGATACATGAAATGGTCAGACTGACTACACCCTCAACAGGCCTATTTTATTCCATGGGCTGCAGAACAGAGACCAAGGTTCAGATGTAGAAACTCAGAGTGCAATTAAAATTGGTGTAATCAACCTTTCCATTTTGTCTGGCAGCCCTGGAATCTGAGTTGTATGGCTTTCATTGGTTGCTTGACAGTGATCTCACCACCTCCCTGGGCAGTCTGTTCCAAATCTCGACCACCTTTTCAGAGAAGAAATTCTTCCTGATATCCAATCTAAGTGTACATTGAGGCACACTTGGATGGAGTGCAGCTGACAATGACTTACCCAGCTTCAGCTGCAGCATGGCAGCATCTCTGATCTTTGAGTAGCTTGTCTGTATTTTGTGTCTTTTTAGTGTATGTGTGAGCACAGCTGAAAAAAACTAGTCGAAAGCAGTAACAGCACCAGAGGGAAGTGACCATCTGCTGTCTTTAGAGAGAAATCTGTCTTGAAAAATATTATAGAAACTGCTTTTCCTTCTTCGTATGTGTGCTGGACAATTTAAAAAGCACAAAAACCAAATGCTCTTGAGTACATGCTCCTGGTAGGTAAGAAATGTATTGCAAGAAATTTTATTGGAGGGGCTTGTAAGAAAGACAGAGAGAGACTTCTTACCAGGCCTCTAGTGGCAGAAAAAGGAATGATCATTTTAAACTGAGAGATTTAAATTGGGTATGACCTTTTTTATGATGAGGGTGGTGAGACTCTGAGGTAGATTTCCCAGAGAAGCTGTGGATGCCCCATCCCTGGAAGTGTTCAAGGTCAGGATGGATTCTTTACACCTGGGCTTTGGCTAATTCTGTGTCTCTGTGGTTCTCCCAAAAAGACAAGAGATTTGCTAAGAAGAGGATATCTGAGATACTGGATAACAAGTGTGAAGTAGCAGCAGTGTCTAGCATCCGACAGTTTAGCTTTACAGCAGAACCCAGTTCTGAGAAATGAGGTTTTGTTTCGTTTTCAGGGTTTTCCAAATAGGATTGAGTTGACTTAGCTCCCAAACATGTCAGGATCATAATGAATAGGAATACACAAAATCCCAACCTTTCTCTTCCAGAGAAGGGATGATCTATTTTTAGTCAATTTATCTGTTAATAATTTCTTATCTTTTCATGAAATCATAGAATCACTGAATGCTTTGGGTCAGAAGGGATCTTCAAGACCAACCAGTTTCAAACCCTGCTATGAGCAGGGATACCTTCCACAATCCCAGGTTGCTGTAAGCTCCATCCAACCTGGTCTTGGACACTTCCAGGGATGGGACAGCCACAGCTTCTCTGGGCAACCTGTGCCAGGGCCTCAGCACCCTCACAGTAAAGAATTTCTCCCTAATATCCAATTCAAATACAACCTTTTTCAGCTTAAAGCCATCCTTCTTGTCTGTGATGCCATGACCAGAGAAAAAGAATAGATGGAAAGTATCTAACTTTTCATTCATTTAATGGCCATCATTATATGCTCATTTCAGTGAATGAAGGACTCAGGTTCCATGATATCTGAAAGCTTCCCCACCCTGCATTGAACATTTTGAGGATGGAAATGCTGCAGCATTAGGAATCGATGATGTATTGCACTGACTGTTCCCTGTAAAAGACTGCAGTGATGGAACCCCAACAGTTTTTTCATTAAATTCATCCTGTTCTGAGGAGGAGGAGGAATCATATACTCTGAGACACTTTTAAAAATAAACTTCCAATATGCTGAAGCCTTAGTGCCTTTCCAAACTTTGAAATGAGTAAAGCTGTGCACAATATAATGGCTCTCAAATCTACTCTAAAAGCCTTTTCTCACCTTGAATTAGTCAATAATTGCTAAGTGTCAGATAAAATCACTACCTGCTCTTTATGACACAGCCTCCAAACAAAGCCTTCAAACCTGATAATTTGTGTTAATGGATGACAAATGGAAGCACTGGGGCAGATTTGAGGCTGGTGGAGGCTTCAGTCATGCTTCGCTTGATTTACACCTACCGAAGTTCTCTTCTCCATGCCACAGATGGGCTCCAAACTCTTTTGAACATGTCTGGTCTCCCTGCATTACTATTAACACCTTCCCACACCCCAGTGTGGGAGTCTGAACCCCAAAGTGGAGCTCTGTGCTTTATTGGCTCTAATAGGTGGATAAATGACTGTGGTATTTCTTCGCTCCTGACAATCTCCAAAGAATATACGAGAAAAAGCATCTCTGTTTTTTGGGATCTTCATTCTCAGCATGTCATAATCATAAAATTGGAGGGTTGCCTTTTTCTTTTTTCACTTTTTTCTCATGCTTTTCATTTTTTTTACTTCTGTGCCACCTTCCTCCACTGTGGGGGCTTTCCCCATCCAGAGAAAAGGCTTTAATCTCTTATCCCAAGATGCCATCTAGATTGTGTTGGATTTCAGCATATATTTCCATATATTTTCATATCTTTTCAGCTCCGTTCAGACTCTTCCTAGAGGAAGATTATAACAGTTGATGAGAATACTTTAGGACCATATGTTGCTACAAACCAGAAGAATTAGGCACAACCCATACAACTGTGCTGCATGGGGTGCAGGCTGAAAATAAGAACTGAGGAATAGCCCCAGACAAAAGATGCAAATACTAATTAGCACCCCCTAGGAAAAACAGACTTTTAATTGTTAGTTGTTAACCGTAACTGGTGTAATGGTCACTACATGAGGAGTTGTTTTCCTGAGGAAAGGAGAATATTGGAAAATTCAGACTCGTGATACCCATATCTATTGCAAGAGTGTGTCCAAAAGCTGTTGCATTCACTAAGATTTTCACCTTCCTGAAGCAGAGCAATTTTTGGCCTGGAATTTGTGGAGTGATTTCCTACAGAAAACACTAAAAGAAGTCTGGTTTATGCTGTGTGAAGGGCATCAGGGGGACATTTCACAGCTAGGACACCATTTTAGGGTCACTCCTCCAGGTTCCACCTCTGTCCAAGCTCAGCTGCAATAGTTTATCCTGGCCATGCAATGTATTTTTAACTGAACAGGTGTTTAAAAAATAAATTAAAAAATAAGGAATCACTCTATAGATCTTAATAGGCCTTGGGCCACTCTGTTTTAACAGTGAATAAATGTGTATGCAAATTGTTATTATCAACATTTAAAACAAATCTGGCATCTCTTAATTAAGAAGCACTAAAATGTTTGTGGCAAGTCCTTCTGTTGTGTTTCTTTTCTTTGATTTAGAATTTATGATTCAGCCAGGCATAAATCCTTTCTCCTGTGTCTTGCTCTTGTTCTGTTCTTACAGAATCATGGAATTGTTAAGGTTGGAAAAGACCTTCGAAATTAACCAGCCATTGAACTGACCCTGGCAGCTCCACCACTTAACCATGTCCCCAAATGCCACATCTTCATGCCTTTTAAACCCTCGAGGGATGGTGACTCCACCACCTCCCTGGAGAGCCTGTTCCAGTGCCTGACCACCCTTTCAGTGAGGAAATTTTCCCTAATTTCCATTCCAAACCTCCCTTAGAAGAGATGATTCTGTATTCTTCCTCTGCTGCTTTTTTCCCCATTTAAAAAGCCTGGAAATAGTTAAGTTGCCTGAAAAATTCAGTATAATTTCACACACTATCCTCTGTAGAGCAGAATCTATTTTTTTTTCTGCGGCTGTATCATTAACAGTAAAATATTTTGTATTTCTCACTGTGTATATATATAATATAGATATACTCCTCAGCTCTCTGCAGAGTTATAAAAAGCCTCCACTTGCCCCATGTGACCTTGTCACCACAAATTGCTTTTAGATTCTGTGCCATTTGAACAAACACAGCAATTCACTTTCATGTTCCTGCGACTGCTAAGAAAGGGAAAAAAAAAGGAAAAAGGGGAAGAAAAATGGTGCTAGAGTGTGCAGTGTATGTCCAGGCTCATTCTCACTTTGACACACCTTTCCTCACCTCCCTTTGAGGCTAAAGTTCAGGGAATTCATGCTACTGACATGGAACAGTTTCTATTCAATCACACTTACACGGAAACATGTGCTCTGCTTGGGCTCAGAGGATGAGCTGAGTTGTGCTCTGAGAAGGAGAACAGAGATGGATTAAGTGAAGCTCTTAAATGAAGTTATTTCAGTGAACTGGTAAATGAAAGGACCTTGAACTGAGCAGTTACAGCACCAGACTGAAAATGAGGTCTCCAGTGTTTTTGTTTTCTATCCAGCCATCCCCTTGGACATATTTGTAACATACTAGGAGGAAATCTGGAATTTATAATGTGCTACTAGGTAATATTAGGAGACAGCCTTCCCAGAGAAATTGTGGCTGTCCTGTCCCTGGAAGTGCTCAAGGAGAGGGCTTGGAGCAACCTGGTTTGGGGGAAGGTGTCCCTGCCCAAAGCAGGGTATGGGAATGAAATGATCCTGAAAATCTCTTCCAATTCAACCCATTCTATGACTCCATGACAGAGGATGGAACCAGACTTCTCTTCATATATTATGAAGGACTGCAGGTGATGGATGCAAGTGGTCAGTCAAGAAATTTGTGTTTGAGATAAGAGAAAAATTCTCCACAAAATGCATAATCAAATACTGGAAGAGGGGCCAGGAGGCTGGGGAGTCATTTTCCTCGGAGATTTTCGAAACTGAGCTGACGAAGCCCTGAGGGATCTGATGCATGAACTTAACCAGGCTTTCAGTAGGGGATTGGTCCAGTGGTGTCCAGAAGTCAAGGCGACTGCAATTAATTTAGAATTCTGCATATTAGGAGAAATTAATACTTTTACTTAAAAGAGCTGGCTGTAGGGCAAAATGGACTTCTCAATCAGCCAGAGGTAATAAATCTCATGAAGACTTGGAGAGAAAATGATCATTCAAGTAAATATTTCTCCACTGGACTTCACACACGACTTCAGTCAGTGAACAGTTTCCCTGAGCACAGAGGTAACAACTGATAAAACAGCATCACATCATGTAACACACTGGATTCTTCTGGGTTTCCTGTATCTTCCTTGAATTTCAGTCAACATGCCATGATGTCACAGGCTGGTCTGTAGCTCTAGTTGCTCTTTGTAAACAATTATTTTAATCATATTTCAGAATTCATCAAAATCCGTCTTCCAAGTTTTCTTTCAAGTAAAATTTAAGGGAACAATATTGCTTAAAATACTATTATAAAAAAATTTTACTAAAAAATCATTCTGGAATTGTTCAAAGGCCATGACAAAAAGAGTTCTGGCAGGCATATATTGCCTAATTACGAGAAAAAGAAATATTTCTTTATGCTCATGCAGCCATATGGGTGTCTGTCTGTACTTCTCTGCTCTGTGTGGACATTGGAGACTGGAAGTGGCTGGGGGATCAAAGCTCCCCTCCACTGTCTCACAGAGAAAAAAGCATTAGCTCCTCATCTAGAAATAAACACCTTTTCTGGCTAGTTTCTTTTGCCTATTTTTCTGGCTAGATTTTCTTATTCATACTCAAAGAGATGCACTTCAGGGTCTGAGTATTTTCCGTTTTCAGTCCATTTCCTGACTCAGGCTAAATTCCTTTTATTATTTTCTTGCCCTTTAGTATTCAGGGGTTGAAAAGAGGGTGAATTTCAGCCCCTATTTTTGGGCTGAGATGTGCAGCTACAGGTGCTTGGGTGATGCAAAGCCAATGCAGATGCACCCAAGAGAATTTGTGGCTCCCATCAATACTCTGTCTAACCCTATATTCTCTGTGACTGGGGAGCTAGGAAATGATACCTAGGAAAAGCAAATGTCTGAGAACTTTTTGTCATTCATTCCCCTTGAATTCTCTGAGCACGAACTGTTAGTGATGCTGGAGGGCCTGTCTCTGCCTAATCTTTTTAGTATCTATTTATGGACCTGCTGTCCATCAATTTATTTAATTTGGATTTGAACTTCTGGTCTTGTCTGCCTCTGTTCTGTGGCAACAAACCACAGAATTTCACTACCCATTGTATAAAAAGGTATTTTGTTTTACCCAGTTTCCCTTGTTTTCTTGAGCGTCCCCAACTGTAGAATTATGGGATCTGTTACATTCTGCTTATCTTTATGGTTTTGTAAAGTTGAGTAATTTCCCTTTTCTGCCTTGTCCATTATAAGGTGAAAGATCCTGGGCTCTGTAGTCTCTCTTTTTAAGGCATCTATCTCTGTAAGGTTTCATTCCCTTTTTCATTTCATCTCCTGTTCTCTGTGCTTTCCTCAGGTTCACTGAGATGCTCAGGCAAGAATCAGACACTCAGAGGAGAAAGAGAGGGAAGGGTGCTCCAGATACCAGCTTGGAGATTCCCCTGTACCCCCAGTGAAGACCATCCTCATCCAGGTTGTCCCCTTGCAGCCCATGGAGAGCCATGGTGGAGCAAATATCTGCTCTGCAATCCATGGGAGCCCATGGATGTGCCCTGGTGGGAGCTGCAGTCCATGGAGGGAACACAAGGGAATGGGCTCTTGGCAGGAAATGTTTTGTGAAGAGCAGCTCATGCAGGAACAGGAGGGTGGCTTTAGATTTCTCTGCTCACTATCCTACTTGATTTTTAATTGGTAATAGATAAATCTTTTCTTGAGGAACTGCACCTGAGCCGAGCCCCTCTCAAGCTTATCAGAAACATCGACTGCTCCCAGAAACTAACAGGTGTTTAACAAGCTCCTATGTTTTAATGTACAACCTCAGAAACTTACTTTTCTTGCCTGAATAACAACCCAAGTGGAACAACATTTTTGTGATCCAATTTCCAAAGAAAGCTACCAACCTGAATTGTGGTCAGGGTGGAAACTTACTAGGAATAAAGGCAACTTGAGACCCTACAAGCAGTGGTCCAAAGTGAAACTCTTTGAGCTCCCCTGGACCAGAGAGAGCTGTGACCAGCATCTCCCTCTGAGTGGGACATCTCAGAGCCAGGCAACTCTCAAGTTTGCTGTACTTGGAGGACTGGTGAGGGATAAAAATGGATCCTGTTGATCAAGTCCAGGCTCAGTCTACTCTGAGAATCTACTCTGAGCCTTGTGACTCAACAGGAGGGTCTTCTATATTCCTTTTTGTCTTTAGCCTTTCCTATCTTTTTGTCTCCTCACCTACCCATCCACTCTCCACATTGACAGTTTTGGTTTTATTTTGGTTTGGATTGATTGACTTCGGATTTTTGTTTGCTTTTTTCCGTCTGTGTGCTTTAACCATTTAGTAGAGTGAACCTTGCCAACAAAGTCTGTCATTCTGTCACTTTTATACTAAACTCGGTTTTGCCAATACCTTTGTCAGTGATTCTTGAGTGACCCTAAAACCCTTATTTTTGACAGCTTATTTTAGGTACTGGAAGGCCACAATTAGGTCATCCCGAAATCTTCTCTTTTCCAGGCTGAACAAACCCAACTCTCTCAGCCTTTCCCTGTAGGAGAGGTTGTGTTCCTCTGATCGTCTTGGTGGCTCATATATGGTTGAAAAGGGAATTACAAATTTCCATGAGTCTATCCCAAGCACAATTAAACATGTCACATAAACAGAAAGAAATATTATGGAAATCAAGACTGTTTGAATTTTCAGCAATTTCTTTCATTCCAGTGCCAAACCAACACAGGATTCCATGTTCTGAGCACATGGATGAGGTAATGATTAATGTTTCAAAATAATGATGAGGGAAAATCAGACTCTAATGCAGGCAAGGAGTAGGCAATGGAACACACACAGCCCACAAACTGATAGAGGAACTAGCCATGATCAACCAGGAAAAGGAGAAAAGATCAGATTGTGCAAAAGCCATGTAAACTCCATCTACTATCTTCCATTTTTTCCTGTTTCTTTCTTTCCATCCTCTATCAATTGCTGTCTTTTCTTTCTCCCAAGTCTTACCTCCAGCTCTAATTCCAGTTTATATTGTAGGACAGAAATATATTCCATTACAACTTGAACTCATTAAATAGGTCAGGGAACATAAATGATGATATAAATTCTAACACCCACCCAGTCTGCAAAAAACACAGTTAATTTGCCTCTCATCCAGAAGTACTTAACACCTGAGGATTGTTTTAGCTTAAATTCGGATACTGAAGAGAGGCTAATCTGGGAGCCCTTGATACTACCCTCATTCAGCTGAATTTAAGTAAAACCTGTTAACTTTTATGAGCATTAACCTTTGACTATGTTAACATAATTAATTGAAATATGAATGCATGGATAAATCTCCATGGAATAATATTTTTTGAAAAATTAAAGAGAGATATTTAACCTTCTCTAATACACCAGGAAAATGACTAGATTATGTTGCTCCTGTGTGATCTCTGAATTTCCTAGGAGTGAGGACATCCTTAATGGCCCATTGGGATGGCAAGTGAAAGGATGACCAATCCATGCTGGACCAGGTTACACACATCAATCTTCTCAAATCCTGCGAATATTTTCATAAAACCCAACTCTCTGGCCTCTCAGTTAGAGCAACAGTTGTGTATGACAGAAAGAGACAACAAAATAGATAGTTATTTTTTTAGATAACAGGATTGGATTAAAAAGTTGACAATGAAATTTGATAAAATGATTGTGAAGAACTGGGAAGTTTTGCTGGAGAAGGTTCTTTCCACATGTGTCCTCTGCTTACAATGACTTTCTAAAAATCAGCAGCTGACTCTACCTGGAGATTAGATTGAGTGCATCCTCAGTCTTCTCCAGAATTCCTGGCATTGCTCTAACATCAGGACAGTTTGTGTCCCTTGACTATCTTAGGAACAAGTCAGGGATGGAAGTTTGAGGAGAGAACAGGCTCTCCAGACTGTCACACCCACAGGAAAATGGAATTACTCTTCAATCTTGTCTCAGACATGCATATCAAAAGTGTTGAGACCAAGAGCAAGTCTGAGGCAGTATTTAGAGAGACTTCCCCATTTATTTGAGTGGGGGGCCTGGAACATCATTGCTAAAGTGTGAGGGCCCAAGGCCCTGTTCTTCCATCTGTGCCAGGTGATCTTCCTTCTCAGTGCCTCATGTCAGGAAAAACGAAGTGGGAAAGCTTTTCTGCTGTTTCAGGAATTGTATTTTTTTTTCTTATCAAAGTTTCAGGATCACAGCCTCTGCTGCAACTTCCAGGAGCACAAATGGCTGTGGCTGCTCATCGCAGAGGGTTTATATACCTTTTTATCACCAAATAGACAGATTTCACATATTTGATTTTGTCTTTAAAACCAATAACTATCAATTTTATTGACATGTCTCTTCTACACTAGATTCTTTCTACCAATNGAGCAAAATCTAAAACTACAAGTACACTCTCTGTGGTGCACTAAACAATTATCTCTTCATTTCTTTGGTGCTCTCAGCTCACCCAGAAGTGGGGGAAGATGATCCCACAGACTTAGTTCCAAGGCTAAGCATTTTTGGGGGCTCTAGGGACAAAATGTGTTCCCAGAGGGTCAGGAGAAGTTTTCCAGCTTCCCTGGGCTCCAACACTAAAGCTCCATTTTAACCTGTACCTTGGACTCCTCTTCTAATAAGAGAAATATTCTACTAGAAATGTGTGTGTGAGAGGAGGGGAATTGAAAGCCTCCCTGGATTTTGCCATCCACCCCTGAGGTGAATGCCCCCCTCACTGCTCCATGGAGGATGGAGAGGTGGCATAAAATCATATTAACTAAGTTTCAGTCTATAGTTGCTCTTTAGATACCTGCCTTGCTTTTGGGAACATTTTACACAGAGTTTATGAGGTGTTATTACTAATATTTTTCTTATCTCTGTGTCTGTAATATCAGCTCCCCTTACAGCCTTGACAACTGTACAAAGATCCAGGAAAGAAAAATGTTAACCAATAACTTTTATAAAACACTAAAATCTGCCTCATTTTCCTCTCTGCCTGTCTAAACAACCTTAAAACAAACTGAGTAGCAATAGAATTAGGGGGTGTTGGATCTGCTTTTCTCTAATTCTTTTAAAATGTTTTCCTTCATCACCTGTCCTCTTTTCTTTTCTTTTCTTTTCTTTTCTTTTCTTTTCTTTTCTTTTCTTTTCTTTTCTTTTCTTTTCTTTTCTTTTCTTTTCTTTTCTTTTCTTTTCTTTTCTTTTCTTTTCTTTTCTTTTCTTTTCTTTTCTTTTCTTTTCTTTTCTTTTCTTTCTTTTCTTTTCTTTTCTTTTCTTTTCTTTTCTTTTTTTTCTTTTCTTTTCTCTCATTCTTGCTTTCATTACTTTTTAAACTCTGAGATTGAATTCATTAGCCTTGTAAGCTAATTGAGGACATTTATCCAAAAATTCTTGTGTAGAATATGATGGCATTTTTCTACAGTCTTGGTGTGCACAGAATTTCATTACATGCTTCATAGACATAACATTACAGACAATTTCAAATCCAAGGCCCATTCCAAACCTTTTTGTCATTTATGATCTTTTTAGGAAGCAGTATGAAGTTTGATTGAAAATGACAAGGACACAAAACTTTGATCAAAGGGTTTTATTTTTCATTCTTTTAGCCATCAGAAAATAAGGTTTTAAATAGATTACATCTCCCAATCCAAAGTTCTGACTTAAGCAGAGCCTTTTTCCTGTTTGTGATGGCTACTTTTAGGTTTTTCCCTTGACTATTTTCTCTCGCTGTCCAATCCCTCAGGCTGGTTCTTGGCAGGAGCACAAAAACCCCAGATACATCTTCCTTACAGGTGTTCACAGACAATCAGTGTGTCAGGCTGAACAGAATACAGGAGTGTCAGATGGATCTGTGCAGACCTGCTGGGCAGGGAAAATGAGGATGTTATGAAAATCAGAGAAGTAGGAAATACTCAACATAGAGCTCTCAGCTGATGGGAAACTGAGTCTAAGATATCAGACACGTCCTCAAAGGAGGGACTTGGGACCTCCAGCTCCTTCGAGGTTTCTGTAAGTGACTTCAGAAAAGTGTCCTTGTCTCTGGTGGGACTTAATTTCCTGAAGGTGAAGTTGAGATAACAACAGTAGAAGCTTTCATTTCACCTGGCCACGTTTGTTTGAGGGTCTTCAATTACTAAAGTTTCAACAGCATGCAGCACAACTGGGCGGCAGTTTCTCTGGGAAGGAGCAGTGAGATTCTTCTGTGCTGTAACATCAGAATAATGAGTTATTTTAGTTAAGTACCACAGATACAGTAAATTTGATCTCCTCTTGGGGGACTTGTTACAAAGATCTGTGGGGAAAGCTAAGAGAAAATTATTTTAAGCTGAAAGAAGGTAGGTTAGATAGAACATAAGGAAGAATTTTTTTTTTATGAGGTTTGGTAAGATGTTTTGCACAGGTTGACCAGAGATGTGGATAACCATCCCTGGAAGTGTTCAAGGTCAGATTGGACAGGGATTGGAGCAACCTGATGTAGTAGAAATTGTCCCTGCTCATGGCAGTGGATGTTTCATGTCCAAAGAAGAGCAGTGAAGTTGGTAAAGCACTGAGAGAAAAAGGAAGGAGCTGGGGGTGTTTATCCTGGAGAAAAGGAGGCTCAGGGAAGACCTTCAGGAAGACCTTTCTCTACAAATACCTGAAAGGTTGTAGCCAGACAAAAGTTGGGCTCTTCTCCCAAGGAACCATCAACAGGACAAGAGGAAATGGCCCTAAGTTGCACCAGGGAGTTTTGGATTGGATTTTAGAATTTTTTTTTTCACTGAAAGGCACTTTAATTAGTTTTAATTAAACATTAAAACAGGCTCCGCAGGGCAGTGGTGGAGTAATTCTATGACTGAAGAAATTACAGTCTCTTCCAGCCTAAACCATTCTATGATTCTACAATTCTATGACATCTCCTTAATGTTTGTTTTCTAGAAAAAACAATGTTTTGGTTCTAGAAAAAAATGTTTGTTTCATAGAAAAAAATCTATGTGAGATCTCCCATTCTGTTTTGTTTTCCTGCCTCAATCTCAGGCCGGCACTGAGGCAGGATTTCTTCCTGTTTCAGTCCGTTCTCTCTTTTTTAACTTTCCAGATTCATCACCTCATTTCCTGATTGCTACAATGATTAAAGCCAGTTTGGGGAACCTAGGATCTTGAACATGTGAAAGAGTGAAAGAGTCAGGATGTGGCCACAAAAAAGTGTTCTTAGTTCCTGGCAAGGAAGTAGAAGGGTTATTTTTAATAAGTGGATGTAGCTGGTGAGAGCTACTCTGCTGTTCTCAGGAGCTCCAAACATACACAAAATAGGGACACAGCAGAAATTAAAAACTAAGCTTTTGTGATGGTGTGGTGAGAGACAATTCTGGGCAGAGGAAGATAACCATATTTGCTGACCCCTGAGGGCTGTGTTTCAATGACTGTACAGCTCCAAGGCCAAGGTACCATACCAGGGTGTGCACAGAAAAGCCATTTCCAAGAGAGAGGTTTCTAAGCTGATTGAGATCTGCATAATTCCAATGCAATCAAGATGGTAGGACTGAGCATGCAGCCTTAACCTTCCCTAAGAAAAACCAGAATTATTAAGGTCAAAAAGAATCTCTGAGATCATCAAAAGCAAACCTTAATCCAGTGGTACAAACCGAAATCAGCTTCTCTTTCTTTCTGCAAAAACTGCAAATGTTTGGATGCATCAACATGTAATTAGGTACCCACTGGACCTGCTGTGACGTTTAGAGACAGAATATCCTGCAGAAGCAGAGAAATCAGAATTAGGAGGGGGAGCAGAGGCAGAGCCCTGTGTCTAACAGGCAGCTTGGGGCCCCACAGGCTGGGATTTCAGAAAAAGGAAAAGGTCAGTTTAACTCTAAATCTGTGTCCCTTCCTTACAAACAGACCTTTAGAGAAAAAGAGAAGGATGGAAGTGCTGCCTTCTTCCCCTCCAGTAAAAACTTTATCTGCAGGTGAGAGCAGAGAGGATGGAGGGCCTCTGTCAGCTCTTCTTCTCTCTCAGAGCTGTGCTGACAAAAATTCACTTTTAAAGATACTGATTAAATCATTAAAATTTCCTACTAGCTTAACTTCCTTTTAATATCTTTCTTCTTCTGATGCACTTCCTAATTCCTGAGTTTCCAGGAATATGTACTGCAGTATCAGATGTAATGTTGAAATGTCTGGAACACAGGGTTTTCCACACTGGATCAGGCCATGAAGTCACACCAGTCCATAGCCTGCCTGACTGCATGGCCATCATCTCGCAGATCAGAGGAGGTAGTAACCAGGCAGAAAATATAAATACTGAATTTCCTTCTTGCCTGAAAATACCATGGACTTGCCTCTGGGTTTTGGAAGTGGAAAATAACCAAAGATATTTTCCTTGCCACTGCTTTTGAATTTCATTATTACCAATCTTCTTCAATTTCATTATTAAAAATTTAGNTAGTTTCTGTGTTGGACCCTAGGCTATAAACATTTAAAATTGCCATAAATATATAAAAATAGATAGTAGAATATGAATACGTGCATGCATATAGGTGTCTATGATCTCACTACAGAATCTAAAGCTGTGTTTCCCAGTTTTAAAGCCAGTATGGAGTATCCTGGATAAAATATATTTCTTTTCAAAGAAATAACACAGGGATTTTGCTCTTCTAGTCTCTGTCTTTGAAGTATGTAAGCATTTACTTACAAGCTGTGAGGCTTAAACAGCAAGAAAACACTTTAAATGCTTTGTCAAGTAAGTTGGGATATTGATTCAATGTCACAAACGTAAGTAGGCTTAACAAGACAATTAATGAATTTATATGAGATTAAGACATTATAGTGTTTATTTGTCATAATCCTCCTCTCTCTTTCAAAATTTTTTATCAACAAATCAAGAAAAATATCCCCACATCCCTTTGCCTGTGGTAACCATTCGTGAGGAGAGCAAGTACTGGCAGGAAACAGTGCAAAAAAGGAAGATATTCCTTTGCAAATGCGATCCAGGAAACTTTCTTATCTACATAAACCCTCTATGTACAAACCATTCATGTGCAATTTTGTTTGACCCAGATAGAGCTGAGTTAGGAGGGTTTGAACAGTCAGCACTCGTCAGCTTAGCTGCAGTCACTGACCACATGCACATTCTCAGCATCCTGCAAGTGAGAAATAAAGCACATTAGTCTGAATCTCGGGGAGGGAGAATCAAACACAGTGAGTCACGATGCTTTTTACAAGGAGAAAGGAGCATCCTTAATCATTTATCCAGCCTCAGCTAACATTCAGAAACTTGTTGAGCTGTGGTTGCTTATTTGAAATAATATTATAATTCAAATCCAGGTGCTCCAGAATTAAAAAAAAAAAAAAAAGTGGATATAAGAAACCCTTTTTTTTCCCCATGAGGACAATGAAGCTGAGGAACAAGATGCCCAAGGAGGTTTTGCAGTCTCTGTTGCAGATTTTCACTGCTCAAAGCCCTGAGCAACCAGGTCTGATCCCATCACTGACAGGGTTTGAGTAGAACCTGTTTATTTACACAGGGGTTTGTTGTTGTTGTTGTGTTTAATATTTGCAAAGCACTGAAAAATGCTCTGACAGAAATGCTATGAATCTGCAATGTTACCTTAAAGTCAGTAGAGAGGAATCAGTTTGCATGAAATGAAATTCTTGCCCCTTAATTTAATTTCCATATGCACTTATGAAGTTTTGTGCATGTCTATTGTCTTGCTATATTTTTAATTCTTCTTTGGAAAAAAAAAAATTGCCTGGTGTGTTTTCATTAAAATCCAATATTCTGCTTCTGTCAATATTAGTCTTTCAAAAGCTTATTGATATTTAAAGTTACTGTCTTCCTTCTCTCTTTTTAATTGGCTCAATTTAGAAAAATGAATTTTAAAAATAGAAGCTTTCAACTCTCTTTCTTGAGAAGAAAATTGTAGTGCACAGGATACTTATTTGGGCAAATATTGCCCTCAGCTAAAGCTGCCACTGCGAAGAGGTGGCTACATCTACTTTGGAAATTTCTTCCCTGATGGATGTGACCTTTGTTGCAATTTTGTTTAAATAAAAAGAAATAATTATTGACTGTTAAGAACACCAGTGGCCAGAGGTTGGCATTAATGACACACGGGGGTGCAGCTCTGGAGAGCTCCTTGCTGTACAAATGGGACAGAATTGCTGAATTGCTGAATTACCTGCATTTCACCAGGTTCTGCTCAAAGTCTCCCCTAATACCCATCAGAGTTTGCTCTGTGGGTTTGAATCCAGCCCTGATCGCCACTTCCAAAAGAGGCTTATTTGATTCTTTTTTAAAAAACTGCCCTGATTTTGAATCCACAATTAAAAACCCAGCTCCTCGTGCTCAAAACATGAAAGGTGTCTTCCACTGTTCTGCTTTCTCTATCCCAGTGTTGACTTGACAATTAAATCCTGCCCAAATTCTTCTTGTCAGAGGCACTTAGACAGTCTGGACTAAGCCTGATCAACTCTCACCTTCCCTGCAAAGCTCTTCAATAGGCTCTTCTCTCTCTTATCTGTTGCACTCTTGTCCCTTTCAGGATAAATTCTATGATTCTGTGGGACAGTCTTACTCACTGCAATCAACTGGCATTAGGTACACCTAGTCTTATGCTTTAAAATAGAATAAAACGAAATGAAATGAAATGAAATGAAATGAAATAAAATAAAATAAAATAAATGTATTCAAGCTGCATAATGGGAACAGCTTAGCTAGTCCAGAATAGTCAAGTTCCACTGCTGATGATTTTCTCTGAAAAAACTGATTTATTTTCCTTATGACTATTGCAACATGGTACAATGAAGATCTCCACACTTTTACTATTTCTTTGATCCTCGACTCCTGAGAGTTTTTGTTCCTACTCTTACTTCTCCCAGTTGCTTAGAGAAGTAACATCTTGACGATTACGTTATTCGGTAGCTGGGAATACTCTTAATTTATAGAGTCTCACTTTCCAAACTGTTTCACATCTTTAGACGATACAAAGCTTCTTGAACACTATGTCATCCTGAGACCTCCAAAACCAAAAAATTATTTTTCTGGTGAGTGGTTGCTTGAGAAAGTCCAGCAGTTCATCAAAAAGCAGTGCTAAAGGATTGATTCATTTCCATTCTCTCATCTCACCAAAAATACCAGTATCCAGGCAGGAGATGGGATATTTGATTATGTGAAGCTTGAGGGACTATTTCAGTATGAAAATTGCAATACAAATATATTATTATCTAATACTATCTGGAATAGTCAGTCCCACACTCATCATCACAGTATCTGAACACCTCAAGGATGACATAATAATGTAATTGATCTAAAAAAGGCAGTGTAATTATATAATTATACCTTTGCTGCTATATTTTGCACATAGAGACTATTTATAATGAATACCCTTTTAATTACTTTTGAAAGGATTTATTTTTTTTCAATGGGAGACAGTGGGATAATTTATAGACAGGAAAGCTCTTTGGTTGGGGAAAGTATTAAACCTTAAATGAGAAGCTCAGTGTTTGCATTTGAGCAGTTGATTGCCTGTTTGCACCTCAGGGCTCCTCAACAAGAAAAGATAACGAAGTTTCTTTTTACCCTCACGTGTCTCCTCTGGTTGGATGCTCAAGAGAAATACTCATTATTTGGGTGATTTTACCCAAATTTAGCAGTTTAAATGTCAAGTTTTAGGCTGACAGAATCATCCTGCCTCTTTTGCAGTTGATAGGGAGAAACTGGAACCACTGAGAAGAATAATTTATACCACCAAGGATGTCTGACGGGTGGGACAACAGACCATGGGTGGAATTCCTCAACAATTAATGGAACCATGGAATCATAGAGTCATAGAAGAGCCCCAGCTGGAAGGGATCCTCAAGGTTCTTCAAAGCCCAGTCATGGCCCAGCACAGAACAATCCCAGGAATCACAATAGGTGCCTAAATAATCTGAATAACAATTTCCAGCTGATTCCTGGGTGAACACAAGCACTTCCCTATGTTTGTGAAGTTGGGCTGTCGTGCATTAGAGCACAGATTTTCCCTTGCCGAAGATGAAGCCCAAAATATCTACAGAAGGTACAATTTTATACTATGTATTTCCTTATATATAAATATTTATAGACAAATGTTATAGTCACTAATTATAAAAATAAAGTTATACTACAGCACACAAACTGGTCTGGCATTGCAGTGCTGAAGGGAGCACAAAAAAACTTTTGCATCTTAAGCAGCAGAAAACAAAACCAGACATGAATTCCTTAACACATAAATATTTGCCTGTTTCTGCTGCTTACCTGAGAAATGTTTCCTAAAATTAAAGAAAAAATATTCAGTACAGGCTTAAATCTTTGTTCAGGGAAGCGTTGAATTGAGGGATTTTTTTATGCATATATTTGAGTCTTGGTGCTTCAGGAGGACTGAGAAACATGCTAAAGTTAAGTAAATGTCATCATGATAAAATAATGCATCTCTCTGAATTGGGAAACGTGAAAGGATGGCTGTAATTGATTGGACTTCTCTCAAAGGTCAAATGCTACCAAGGATTGGTATTTGAGTTTTCTTCTATCGTTGTTTCTTCAAGTGACTTTCCCTTCTGTAATATGACTGTTAAAAATTCCATTGCAACATTTTCATTCACAAATTTAATTATAGTTCAAACACCTGCAAGCAGCTATTAGAATTTCCCTTTAACCATATTCTCTTATATGATCTTCACACGCACACAAGACCCTAATTAAATTTTGTTTGTTTTCATGCCCAATTTGCAATTTCTGATTTCCCCTTTCTTCATTAATTAGATAAGGAAAAAGTGATAGGGTTTTAATTACTCCAGATATGTGTGAACATATCTTCATTTTCAATTAAAGGTGAGATAGGATGTTTGAAGAAAAATTAACTAGCACAGTAATTTTTTATTATTATCCTGACAGAAAACATATATATCATGAGATGCTATCAGCAGGCCTGTTTACACTTCTTGGGAATCTCTTGGGTATGTCATAAACGGAAAGAAATTCAATTATAGGAAGAAGAAATAAAGGTCTAAATCTCCAACAAAACTAGTGAATGCATCACCTCTGACTTCTTTTAGCAGGATCATTCCCAGTTAGGCATAGTCTAATTTCTATAGAGGATTTTAGTGGAGCAGTGTGGCACTTGGTGTATAACCCCTCCAGTGAAGAAAATTCTGATTTCAGGGAGTTCAAGGCAGATTTAAAACATACTAGTAGTCCACTTACTTAATTTTATGAGCAAAATATGCATATGAATTGCTCTTAAATGATCTTCCTAAAGGGAAGGAAAAGTCAATGGGATGATAAATGCCAATGAGTAGGGAATAAATACACTGGGAAAGACCACAGGCATTAAATCCATAACTCACAGCTCATGTTCAGTACTAAAGAGTTACTTGGGTGGGCATCTAACACACCTTGGATAAGGACAGCTCCTAAATCACCAGGGATCAGCTGCAGGGTCTCCTAACCCACCCTTGGGCCCTGCAGAGCTGCAGCCAGGCAATGTGTCCAGTCATACAGAGACTTCTCTGAGCCATTTGTCAGGAATGACTGTGCCTCTGCCTTGTCTTCTTGTCCTCTTATCCTGAGCGCTCTGCAAAGCCCTTCAGACCTGTCATTTGTTCTCTGCTCTGAATAATGGAGAAATGGATGTCTGAACCAAAGTTGTCAGAAACATTTAGAGATAAATAAACTATAGCATAAAGGGAACTATTTGTGTATGCTGTGGATTAGCTTAACCTGGAAATTGCAGATATACCCAGGACAATAAATATGTTTTCTTCCTTATAAATTATGCAAAGAAAGTAATGCCAATTTTAATGGAGACATCTCTCCAAATAGAAGTGATCTCAAATCATCAACACTGAGCATGTCCTATTGTTTCCTGCGATTTCAGCATACTGCAGCATTGGACTGACAGTCTTCTAAAATTCTACGTGCTAAATCACCAAACCACAGAGCCATAGAACCACAGATGTTAGCAAAGCCCTTGGAGATCATCAAGTCCAAATATTAACCCAGCCCTGCCAAGTGCATGAGCAAACCAAGTCCCCAAGTGCCACATCCACACATGTGTTAAATCCCTTCAGGGATGGTGATTCCACCACTGCCCTGGGCAGCCTTTGTTAACCCTTATCAAACCCAGCAGTTTGATAACCCTTCCAGTGAAGATTTCTTTACTTATATCCAATCAAAACCCGGTGCACCCTTGAGGTTGCTTCCTTTTGTCTGATTACTTGATACCTGGGAGAAGAGATCAACCCTCACCTGGCTACAACCTCCCTTCAGGTTGTAGAGAGTTACCAGGGCCCCCTAAACCTCCTTTTCTCTGGTCTGAGCCTCCCCAGCTCCCTTAGCTTCTCATCATGGGACTTGTTCTCTGCTGAGGGGAGAGGCTGAAGGACCTCAAATCACATACCACAGACATAGTTATGAACCTGTCATAGCTTTCAGCAGTCCAAGGGCCTCTGCTGTGTAAAGAAGCCATTGTTCTATAGCTATGGCGGCTCTGGATATTGCCCTAACCCTTCTAAAATGTAGTTGAACCTTAGAACTGCTCTTGATTCTACTTTTTATCTAAAGGCAGCCCTGTTGCCTACACAGTGCTCAAAAACCTAATATTTGGAACAACTAAGACATAGAAATTTATAACCAGTAACACATTTCTTAGCTTTCTATTGTCACTGTAGCCTAAAAAAGATTTAGGATCTATAAAGTCTTAAGGACAACACCGATCAGGACAGAGAGGCTGTGTAAATTTAGCAGTGTTTGGGCACAGAGCCAAGAAGGTGAAGAGCACCTTTGACACTCAGTAGTCATTGGCAACCTTTGGGTGTCATGCGCCTTACAGTCTTCTAAATAACAGCAAGGCTGAGCTCCTGAATCAGCCCATAGCTGAATCAGCTTCCAATCATTACTGGAAGCTTGGAAGTGGTCATCATGCTGAAGGCTTGGAGAGTTTAACGGGGTGCATATGGTAAGATTGTTTGAGCGGATATCAGCTGGAGGCCAGGCTGTGGAAAGTCATTAGCTGAGGTGTAATTGAGGCAATGAGAAACATTTCATTCTATCTACGTTGGACACTTGCCTTGGATCACAGAATCACAGAATGGCCTGGGTTGTATGGGATCTTAAAGGTCCAACCCTCTGCCTTGGACAAGGACAACCAGACCAGGTTGTTCCAAGCTCATCCAACCTGGCCTTGGACACTTCCAGGGATGGATTGGAGTTGCCTGCTTTGAGGAGTGCTTGGCACTGTCAGCTGATCACAAGGGGTTTGCTCAGGCTAGCCAGGTATCCTGAAGGCTAAGGATAAAGGAGGCAAATAACACCACTTGTAGGATTCCTTGGGTCACCTTGCAAATCCTTTAGACTTCATGTCATACATTTTCCCCACTTAGGAAAGGGAGAATGTCTGGCAGACTTTGCAAATGTCTGGGTTTAAAGGTTTGTAAAATGGGGCTTTGCTGTGTCTGTCATTGCTGCTTTTTAAAATGGTTTGGGTTTTAAAGCTCTAAATTCCGGTAGAGATAATGAAAGCTTTTTCAAATCTAGTTCAATAGCACTGTGCTATGAGTCCTAAAGGCTGCTTTTTCTATGAGGAGAGTATTTTGTCCAAATTTCCAGTTCTGAAATCTCTAAGCAGTCACCTAAAATACGTGTCCTGGTTGTGAAAGGACTGAGCATTCACCACTGCTGATTAAATGAACTGCTGAATCCTCACTGCCATGGGAAATGAGATCATTTGTTTGTCAGGAATTACTTTGGCTTTGAAGTACCAGTGAATCCAGGCTATCTAGAAGACATGAGTGACTTTCTGTGCCTGGATTTGAAAGGTGGGATATTCAGACACAGACATGACCAAGGATTTTGAATTGTGACAGGAACCACACGGCAGCCCTAAGAAAATCACGTCTTTTCAATGTGTTCCAAGCTAGACATGCAAAATGAAAGGTCACATTTAAAAATCACCAAAGACACCCTCAGGCAATTATTGTATTCAGAATTCTCTGGCTTTAATTAGCAGAGAATGAATCATTCCATAGGGTTGAGTCCAAAAAAGAAAAAGAGATGCAGGGTGGGAGTGGTGGGGGAAATGAAACTAAATTTTAGCAATAAACAAATACTAGTTCAGGTCCAGGAAATATAAATGTTTGAAATCAGACCCAAAGTAAATGATAATGACACAAGAGAAGTTGTTTTTCTCTAACAATTTTCAAACTTTAGGTAATCAAAAGCTTCTTTTCTCTTTCTTCCTTTTCTTCTCTTTTTTTTTTTTTTTTTTATTTAACAAAGCAAATACATGAACTGCATGCTTAACTATCATTGAATGTTGTAAAAACTATGCCTGCATTTATTTTGCAGTTAACAACATGGCCTATGGCAATTAATACTTTTTATTTACAGAACTCAGTGTTGATAATGGACAACTGATAGGCATGTTTAATTGGCTTTTAACTACCGATGTCTTTTTATAGTATTTTCTTCTTTGCCCAATGGCAGCAACATTCCCGAGGATTTCAATGTGAGTTTAATATGTTGCTGATTTTTAATTACATTTTTATTGCTTTTGCAAATGCATGCTCATTTGTATGGCAAGCCAGGGGTCAGGAACAAGGACAGTTTTGTCACGTTTCTCTGTTCAGGGTCTGCAATCAACAGCATTGCAGCTTCTTCCTGTTCAGTTTTCCTAAGGGTGGGAGAATCAGCCCTTTCTCCAACTCCTTGCAGAAGAGTTCACGTCAGGAGTGCAGATATCCTGACTGGTGGAGGCTGATCCAAGCTTTTACTGAATTATCACTCCAAAAATTGTTCTCTTTGAGGGCAGCAGCCCTAAAGGAAATCTGGCATCACCTGGATTTACTAGCCTGTGTTTATGAACTTTCCTCACTCTTGCTGCCAGATATGGACTCCCCACTCCTGGAAGTGTCCAAAGTCAGGTTGGATGGGGCTTGGAACAACCTGGGATAGCAAAAGGTGTCCCTGCCCATGGCAGGGTGGTTGGAACGAGGTGAGTGAGGTCCCTTCCACCTAAACCGTTCTGCAATTCTGTGAAAAGTATTGACCAGACAGAGGCAGAAACTCCATGAAGACTGTATGTTCTAGCCTCAGAGCTGAAGGAACTGGCACCATTATTTTGGAGCTTATTTCTCTCTCCTTTTCACCTGTTTTCTTGAAAATAGAAATATCACTGGAGTGGACATGACCCAAACCACAAACTCCACAGTTTCATAGAACCATGGAATCATTAAAGCTGGAAAAAGCCTGCAAGATGAACTAGTCCAGTCTTCTACTGAACACCTCCATGGCCACTAAACCTCATTGCAAAGTGCCACATCTAATCCCCCTTTTTAAATTCAGTGGCCAATGGAGGCTGTTTATGTCTCCAGAGCCTTTTGAAACAACTCAAAATCTTGGACACAGAGCCAGATGGGAGAGATAATTAGAGTTTATTGTGGAGCAGGACATGTTTGGGAAGCTGAGTCAGGGATCTCCACAGCTATGAGAAGATTCAGGTCAAAGTCTTCTTGTCTCCCACTCTGCAGCATGTACTCTGTTCCTGAGAACAAGATAGTAAAAAATTCCTCCAAGGGGCTCATCAGCAATGATTCTAAATAATTGAAGGAGAAAATTACTTGTTCTGATGTCAGTAGATGGCACTGTTTCTATGAACTACTGACTCACACCCCCAGAAATGCAGCTGCATCTCCTTCGTGTTTTCTACACAGGGAGAAATCTAAACAAAACCAAACAAACTACCAAAAAAAACCCAATCCAAAAGCACTCCCCCACCCCCCCCCCCCAAAAAAAAAAAAAGAAAAGAAAATAACAAAATAACATTTTTAAAGTGTGAGATTAGTACCCTGAAGTTCGAAAATGCCTGAATTAATGTTGCTCATTATATTTTATCTTACCCTTGCAGGCTTTATGCGGTGTGATATTGTCTTCTCTCATATGCTTATGTTTTCCATTTCCAGAGGACTGCTGCCTTAGTTAATGCAAAGAACAGAGTTGATTTGAGGATAAGACATCTGTATAGGATAAAGAAGGATATCCTTTATGAAATTCCAGGCTTCAGTGGTCCTGTGTATTGAGGAATTTGTGGAAGCACAGCATTTGTGTCTGAGAAAGAAGGTGTGTGGATGGTCCCTGAGTTACAGATGAAAATAGAGAGAGCCTATAGCACCTTCCAGCACCTAAATGGGGCTTGCAACGAGGATGGAGAGAGACTTTTGGCAAGGGCATGTAGTGATAGGACAAGGGGGAATGGCTTTAAACTGAAGGAGGGTAGATTTAGATTAGATATTAGGAAGAAATTATTTACTATAAGGAAGACAAAACACTGGCACACATTGTCCAGAGAAATTGTGGTCTCCCTATCCTTGGAAATGTCCAAGGCCAGGTCAGATGGGGCTTGGAGCAACCTGGTCTAGTGGAAGGTGTCCCTGCAAATGGCAGGGGGTTGGAACTGGATATTTCTTAAGGTCATTTCCAACCCAAACCATTCTGTGACACCATGATGATTCCAGGGTTCCATGATTCTATGATAAAAGTGAACTTGTTGAGCCCAAGGTGTGCTGGATGTGTTCACAGAGTGACCATTCACCTGGCTACCCAGCCACACTGAAAATATCTGGAAATGTCCAAATAAAAAAATTCCTAAAAAGCCCACTGAATAAAACCTCTGCACAAAACAAAACTGAAGATATATTAAAGGAACATGTTTTGATCTCATGGACATCTCTAACAACATCACTTCACAAGATCCATCTCATTAAGATATCTGTGGTCTGGCCTAAGGTTACCTTATTTATAGTCATTTCATGTGTTTTTAAAATATGATTTCCTTGTTTGTTTGTGAATCAATACAGAAATACAGAACAAACACATATCGAACATCTGTCATGCATCTCCCTGATCTTGGTGATGCTGCTATTTTTGTAAAATTTGTCAGTTGTCATTTTTGTCTTTTTTTTCTTAATTAGTCCTGATCCCTACTTCCTGGCTCAGTTCCTCGTCTCTGTCACATTCCCCTGCTAAATTCAATCCCCATTTCCATATCACTGTTTTTAAGTTTCCATTGAATTTTCTCAGGTTTTCATGCCATCCTTCCCTAGCATCCTGCTGCCCACCTTAGTCCCCTCTGTCCTACCAGATGTTATTTCACCTGACACTGTAGTCCCTGTTGAGCCTGTTATTTGCAACTTATCCTTCCCAAAACTGGTTTCACTTCCAGTCTGTCCCACCTTAATGTATCCACCCATTTAACCACCCCCATCAACCCCAGTCTGGTATTCTTCAGTTCTCTCTATATCATCAAATTCTGTTTTAACCAACTGTTGGGTATATTCAGTTTTTTTATCCCAATCTCACTCATTCTCGGTTTTTGGTTTGTTTGGTTTGGATTTTTTACTCTTACGTCACAGTTTTGTCCTTTCTGTGTCCATTCTCTGCTATTTTTTGGAAGTGTAGGACAGATGTCAGGAGAACATGAGAAGCATGGGCATTGGTGTCTCTTGGCATCTGTCCTACACTTCCAAGAAATAGCAGGGAATAGACAACTTTTTCCTGACATGAAAAAGTGTCTTGGAAATACACGAACAGTTACTTACAAATTTCCTAAGAGAATGAAAGGTAGATAAGTTGTAAGAAAAACGTTTGGCAAATGAAAAACTTAGAGAAAGTCAACAACCTAAAAGGATAATTTTGAATGGAAAAAGACAGGATACCTTAATATAGGTAGAATTACAATTTTCTCTGGGAAGTGGTAACTTCCTAAACTTTAAAAATCTTCCCAATTTCCTATAACAATCTGTCACGCAAGGGAAGTAGCAAAACCAGGGATGTAACCAGGAGAGATAGAAGGATGTTCTCCTGCCCTTCCTCAAACCAGTTGTCATTCTGCCTCCTGTACGGAGAAAAATTACTTCAAAGTCAACATTTCAACCTCTAAAGTGTCTCACCAGAAACTCATCTTTGCTTTAACCTGTACAGTCAAAAGGAACTGAAGAGAAATTAGTAACTTCACCTGCTGGTTCCCAGGCCTGACATTCAGGGGTTTCTGAAGGGAAAATGTTTTTCTAAAGAATATATTTATCTTTGGCATCCCCTTTCTATTTTCTGGACTTGCTCTGAGGTGCTGGCAGCCCCTTGGGGAGGTGTTTCTCTGGAGAGCTACTATCACAGTCTGGAGTGATCCCAACTGTTCCTGGCATCCCAGCAGTTACAGATCACCTTTGCAGGAGCCTCTGGGAAAGCTGTCACACCTCTGCTGTCAGCCTTTGTCCTACTGATTTAATGAAATCACATCAGGAAAAAAAAAAAAAAAAAAAAAAANAAAAAAGAAAAGACAAGGCTAAAGTTCTTTGCTGAAAAGTTTGAATGTGAATTCCCTTCTTTGCTGACAAAGCGGGAGCAGAACCAAAGTGACACCACACAGGTTTGCACTGTCTGTGCTGTCCAAATTCCTTCAGGCTCAGCAGACCCCTGGGAGAGCCTGAATCCCAGCTGGATAACGTGTTCAGAAGCCACCACAGGAAACATTAGACTGAAATCATCAGCCTGATTAATTTTCCTAGAAAAAGCACTTTTGACTGTAGCAGAGATTGAGCACAATCTGGGGAAATGACATTTGCCTGCTTTCACAAGAGGGTCAGCTCTGGTTTCCACCACTAAACCCAGGGGAAGTTTTTGCCTATAATTAGATAAAAGCGATTAACCTGTGTTTATTACCAGTATTTATTAATCTGAACCCAAATCTTACTCCCCAAAAATCCCTGAGGCTGCATATATTGTACACATGATGAACAAAACAATTGGAAAAATGTACTTCCATACATCTTACTTTAAATACTGCTTGAAATACTCTGAGGTTTAATAAGTGTTCCACTAGTAGTGAAATATTAAAAAAAAAAAAAAAAAGAGACCACTGCATTTGAATATTACAGTGGTCTTTTTCTTAAATTTTTAATGACAAGCTGAAAGAACGAAATGCTCTGTATTTTCTTCAGGGCAATACACTTTGGAATCTATGGATTTACAGAGCTATTGCAGAGCTGAGTATTGCTATTATCACTGTGGATTGCTATCAGGGAAGATATCATGGAACTGATCTCTTTTTAATGATGTTGTACTCAATTACTACCTACCCCAGTCTTTCTGCTTCCTGTGTTTCTATTTCTGGAGGTGTTCAAAAAGAAGGTGGGGGTCTAGGGAAAGAGAGAGGCATTTTTTACTGGTAAATCAATTAACTTCTCCAATCCAGCAAACTGTGAAAAAATACAATAACTCTCTTTAAATGTTCCATTAGGGTCCAGTAACAGCTCATTAGATTATACAAGGTATGTGTAATTGCCCAGAAAAGATGCACTACCTTCCTGCAATGCTTAATTTAATCTCCACTCTTTACATACAACTATAACCACCCACTAAACAAGATTCATGGCCTCGTGCCCGATGCTATGTGTGTACAAGTCTGTGTTGTAAACCTAAGAATGTGTTTAAAAGTCAAAACTGGCATGGCTTTATTTCCTCTTGCTTGCTATAATCTTACAAAACAAGGCTGCGGAGGTTGGGCATTGTCCTTGCAGAATGTTTTCCAGTTGGTTGGAAATACCTCACTGTGTTTTGTGTTTGCTGCATGGAGGGATTGTCCCTCTGTGCTGGGCCCTGGTGAGGCCACAGCTTGAATCCTGGGGTCAGTTTTGGGGCCATCACTACAAAAAAGACACTGAGGGGCTGGAGTGTCTCCAGAGAAGGGAACAGAGCTGGGGAAGGGTCTGGAGCACAGGTCTGATGAGGAGCAGTGGAGGAAGCTGGAGGGGCTCTAGCCTGGAGAAAAGAAAGCTCAGAAATAACCTTCTCACTCTCTAAAACTCCCTGTCAAGAGGCTGTAGTGAGGAGGAAGTTGGTTTCTTCTCCAAGAAAGAAAATGGCAAGATGAGTGGAAAAGGCATCAAGTTGCACCACGGGAAGTTTAGATTGAATATTAGGAAAAATTTCTTCACTGGCAGCATTGCCAAGCCCTGGATTGGGCTGCCCAGGCAAGTGGTGCAAGCGCTGTCCCCACAAGTTTTCAGAAGGCGTGTGGATGGACATGGTTTGGTGGTGGACTTGGCAGTACTGGGCTGGACTTGATGATCTCAGAGATCTTCACCCATCCAAATAATTCTGTGATTCTCTGCAAGGTCCTGATGTCACTGAGCTCTCCTGGTAAAGGAGAATAAATCTGTGAAAATAACTCTTGTTAGTGTAATTCTACTGCTAGGTTTTAATGCAATGAAGGCAATTTTTTCTTTCTCTTAGCTGTCATGGTAGAAGATGCAGAGACTCGAATTTCTCCCACAGAGCCTTGGCTTTTTCTGTGTGCTTCCCTTTAATATTACAACATGAATTACTAAATATCCTTCCCTTCTTCTCCAGCACAGAAATGAGATATCCATGAGCAGCTCTGCCTCTCCTCACCTCTGCAGCCTTCACAGCTGAGTGCTTGAGCACCCTGGAGTCCTGCCAGGGCCGTTCACACTTGCATGCTTGAGAGTTGCCACACTTCCTAACTCCTGATTCCTCAAGTTCTGCCAGGGGAGGTTCAGATTGAATATTAGAGGAAAAAAATTAATTGAAATTTTTTAAGCATTGCAGCAGACTGCTTAGTGAAATGTTGGAATCACCATCCCTGGGACTGCTCAAAAAGCTTGTGGATACAGCATTTGAGGACATGGTTTAGTGATGAATGTGGCAGTGGTTCTGGGTTAATGGTTGGACTTAATGAAGGTAAAGATCTTTTCTAACCTTAACGATGTTATGATTCAGTCTGAGAGAGATCATTTGGATAAATTCCTGTTTTTGCAATATTAAAAATTCTTTCTTCATCTTCAGGTGAATAAGGGTAGCAGGAAGTATTTTGTTTATTATTATTACAAGTATTTTCTCTTTCCTGCAAATGGAAACACTCAAACAGCTTACCCAGAGAAGCTGTGGTTGCCCCATCCCTAGAAGTGTCTAAGGCCAGGCTGGATGGGTCTTGGAGCAACCTGGGATAGTGGAAGGGGGGTTGGAACAGATGACCTTTAAGGTCCCTTCCAAACCAAAGTTTTCGATGATTCTATGAAGTCTCTCAAAAGAATATCTGTTTTCCTATGATCAGTCAGATAAGAAATGGAGAAACAGCTAAAGCTTTAGAACTCCTCTGTTCCTGCAAGAGGTTTTTTTTTTTTAAAATAAGTATATTTTACTAGGAAAGCTGTTCCCCCTTGCCCCCCATTCTCTTTTATATTTGATGATAACTATAATTTTTTTTTAATAAAATCTAATTGGTAGAATTTTGAGTGATCAGAGCTTCAAGCCAACAAAAGGAATTGGGAGGGGTACAGAATTGTGTTTCCTGTCCCAGTTCCCTGAAAAATGTTTCCTATACTGCTCTGCTCCATTCCAGGTTTTCCCCTTCCTGATAAAAGGCCGTTTTTCTTTCTGTGCCAGACTGTACAGCACATCAATCCTAATTTGTAGCTCCCATGATTTCCAGACTATTGGTTCATAACAAACAAATAGAGGTTCCACGTTCTCCCTGGTGCAGCACCTGTTGGACAGTCATTGATTTTGCTGGGGTTGAGGATGTTAAAATGGCACTGGGGCAGAAAATACAGAGCTTTCCAGAGTGACATGGTAGGCACAGATCAGACCCACGAGTGGGGATGGGAAATTAAAAGAGGCCAGAGAGCATTGTTTTACTCTCTGCAAAGATAATCCTATGGAAGCTTAAGTTCTTCCTACGGTTTATCATGTAGTGATTCACCCTGGAGTTTTCACCATGAAAAGTTTCTTCACATGGTTGAGATTTTCTGAAGCCAAGTGAAGCACCTGGGCAGTATTCACACTCCAGGTGAATTAAGGCAAAATAGAGTCTTCTTGCACCTGGAATAAAAATGAACACTTTCCCAGGATCTAGCCATGAGTATTTCCAGATACCTCTGACATTTTAATCTGTATTGAGAGGTAAGACATAAGAAGGAGGCTGATTTATAGACTCTTGTTATTCTGCCTGGGCATCTCAAAAATTTCAGATAGTTCAGTGAGTAAAAATGTTTTTAATCCTCCAGTCAATTTGAAAATATTGTAAAATGGGAAAATATATTGAAATAGACCCCTGAAAAGAAAAGGCTTTGCTGTTAAATAGTCCCACAAAATGAGCTTCCTGGTTTCACAAACCATTTTTGTTTGACTCCAAAAGAAGCATCTGGGTTTAGTGTTGTTTTGGAGTTGGTACGTCTTTTAGCATATTTCGGAAGGAAAAATCATTTCAGAAGTAAATTACTGAAGAACTTCATTATGAAAGTTCTTCCCTTCCTGCCTTCCTGTCTCCTTCCCTTCCTTCTCCTCCTCCCCTTCCTTTTATTCTTCCTCTTAATCTCTCTTTCACTATATCTCTTTCCTTTGCTCTTTCTCTTAATTGCTACCAATTTGTAAGATCAACACAGAACTTTACAGCCAAACAGATATGCAACAGCAAAATGCTCTGTGATACCATGTGGAAGATAATTTACGAACTCATGTGCAAAGCCAAAAAACAGAGCTGGTAAAATTCACAGAGCGAAAAGCAGAGAGCTCAGTTCTTCCCAGCTCCAGGTCTGTATTTTCCTGCTCCTCTTTTCACCATTTCCACGCAGCACAATAGCAGCACAGAGGCCTGCTAGCAAAGAGTGGTATAATTTTAGAAATCAGATTTTGTGTGTCTGTGGAGGTAAACTCCCTAAAAGTGCACAAGAAGAGATAAGTGACACTTATAGATGGGAAGTGCTTCTGTATGAGGATGGTGAAGGGCACTGAGGGGAAGCCACAGGCAGAATGGCTGAGGGGTCTTGGTTTGCACAGCCTGGAGGAGACTCAGGGGAGAATGCAGCTTCCTCATGAGGGGAAGAGGAGGGACAGGCATTGATCTCTTCTCTCTGGTGAGCAGCGACAGGACCCGAGGGAATCACCTGAAGTTGTGTCGAGAGAGATTTAGGTTGGGTATCAGGGAAAGGTTCTTCCCCCAGAGGGTGGCTGGGCACTGTACAGGTTCCCAGGGCTGTGGTCACAGCAGCAAGCCTGAGAGAGTTCAAAAAGCATTCAGACAGTGCTCTCAGGCACATGGTGGGATTGCTGGAGATGTCCCTTGCAGGGCCAGGAGCTGGGCTTTGATGATCCTTGTGGGTCCCTTCCAGCTCAGGAGGCTCTATGTGATTCTATGCAATTCTTTGCTACAAAACCCTTTGGGAGGCTCTTGTGCCTAAGGAGTCTCCAGAGTTCCCCTCCACAAGATTACCAGAGAATTTCACTGCGACCATGTGGTGATCCCAGGTCTGCTGTGATGAAGTGCTCGTGAATACCTGTGCTGTAAAATGCAGAGCTGCAAAGAGACCTTACCTAGTAGGAGTTTGAAAATTCAAATATCGTGCGGTGGGATACGGGAGATGGTAGTTTATACTTTTCCCAGGTGTTATGGCTTTACTGGGCTTAGTAACAGATTTGCAGCTTCCATGAAATGTGTGGATCCCTTGCATTCTTGGCCCTGGAGAAGTAGAACAAATTCTTATTTCTTTGAAGAGTGGAGTTATAAATGACTCAGGAGAGCATCCCTTTTCCAGTCCGTGTTTAAGCACATTCTTTGAAGCCAGCAGAATCGGCAAATGTTTAATTGGCAATTAAGTGAGTGAATGCCATAAGAAATAACAGGATAGTTTTCTTTCTCTTTAAATTAATTTAGTAATTAATACAATATTTTAAGTCTCCTTACTAAGGCATAGATATGACTCTGCTGGGTAAACTGATCAAACTTCCACCTCACCTCTTTGAAAGGTTGAGGTTATTCTGTCTAGGCCAAGCTTTGGCAGTTTGATACTGGCTACAAAACCACTCTTAATTTAATCCTGGGCAAATGTAAATCTAATTTCCTGCAGTGGATGTTAGTGGCATTGCTTCACTCCAGCCCAAGTCTCACCAGAAGTAATCAAGCTCAGCAATGGAGAGATTGTTCTCTATAAGACAAGTGACGAGCAGTCTCTGAACAAAACTTGTATTTCCACGCTTGGTATAAAAACACTATGATGAAAAAAATGATAAATATTGGGAGCACAGTGGTGGCAAATTGAACAGCATTAGGAGTTAAATGGTGGTGAGAAATGGGAACTGACACAATTTAAATGAAACTTTAAATACAGGTTTATTCACTGCAGGGGAGTGTAAAAATGAAAAGGTAGGTGTGTGCAAGAGAAAAATTTACATCTGTGTTTAACCAAGGTATTCTATGAGACCTCAGCCTTTTAGTCATTTATCAAAGTGTGAATAAGTGGTATCTTCCTTTTTCATTTTCTTCTTTTTTTTTCCTTGGCAGCAAACAAAACCCATACATGCTGATGATTTGAAATATTATGTTGAATGGACAGATGAACAAACTATCTTATGGGAGCAGTTCTAACAATTACTGAAACTTGTAACAATTCTTTATAATAAGCCCTATCATCTACTACTAATAATACTAATACAAGCACTTATGGTAATAATATCCCAAATTTAATAAGAAGGCAGCAATCGTAGTTTGCTCTGTGTATGTGTTCCAGCCACTTTACATACATTATAAAGTCATGGATCATTTGAGAGCGCCTCAGGGAAAATAACGTGGTAAATGTTGTATAAGTATTATCTCCAAGTGTTGGACCCGTTTGCTACGAGCTGATGCCACTTTCAGCTCCGACTAAAGCTTAACTGGTAAAAAAAAAAATACAAGAACAAGGAATTTTAAGTGGGACTTGCATTACCCCGGCTGGGTGTGCATCTGCAATTTGCACACATAATTAGAGCACAGGAATGCCACAAGTGACCCTTGTCTCATTAGGAATTCAGACATCTCCATGTCGAACATGAAGCCCTGGCAGTATTAGTCCCCAGTGAGCCAAATGCACATATTTCAAATCTTACTAAAAAACATTGTTCCAAATGTAGAATACCTCTGAGACAATTAAATCACCATTTCTGATAAGGAAAAAAGAGAAAAATCCAAGCTTCCAATAAAACATTTGAACATTTGCTCTGTTTTGTCTAGGCAACTTGTTGCATGGATGGGAGAGCTCAGGTACATCAGCGAGGGCAGCAACACTTCCAGGGCTTGGGTGACAATCCTGAAGGGAGATCGGCTGAGCACTCCCTCAGAAACAGAAAATTCTCTTTTTAGCATCAGTGGAGAGCAGGAATCTCATTTCAAGCACGCAGTCCAGTTCTCTCAGCCCTTAACTCAGTACATCAATCACAGGAACAGGGTACTTAAGTCAGTCCAATTATTGCTATTGACGTGCTTGAGCTTGATTAAGATCTGAATTATGACTTCATGTCTTGTCTGCTCAGTGGGGGAGCATTTAGACAATCAAGACTAGCCTTCAAGAACAAATGGATGATATTGTGAGAGTGGAGACTACTTTGCAAGGCCCGGGGAGTGGTCTGAGCACTGAGTCTACAGCACACGAACCTCTGAGTGCTCTGTGAGCTCCTCCAAAGAGGCAGGGACTCAAAGGGAGCAAAACAAAGCATTTCCCACCTTGGCTGCGAGCTGTCCTTCTACAGTGGGTGCGTTTTGAATTCATGAACTAGCAGGACAATACAGGCAGGAACCTGGGGAAGAGCTCCAGCACAAAGCTGCTCTAGCAGCACGGATTTTGCATTTGAAAGTGTTTTAAAAATAAAGCTCATCACTGAATTCAGTGAGGACCTGGTCCTTGCTGTGTCTTGGTTGTGTTCTGGGGAATTCTGAGGTGCACAAACTCCTATTCTGGATTTGACTTTTCCTCTCCAACTCACCTCAGGACCAGGAGTTGGACTTGATGATACTTGTGGATCTCTTCCCACTCAGCATATTCTGTTTTTCTGTGATCTCCATAAGTAATCTTTCTGTTCACTTTCTAGCAAAATTGTTTGAACAACACTTTTTTTCTCTGGACTGAGATGCAGAGTGTATTTGCATTCTTTCTGTGGGCAGTTTGTATCAAACCTTCATTTTATTTTCTTCTTGAGTGTAGATGAGGGTGCAGAGGGTAACCCAAACTTGTGAATGGAGTTGTGAATGGACTTGCTGACTGTTTCACATGCTTTTCACATTCTAATTTAAGTAAACATTGCATTTTCTGAATGACTGCAAAGATGGTTTCTCTCCAGTCTATCCATGTCTTACTGTCATACCCCAGCAAATTTAAATGTTGTTTGCTTGTTTGCTTTAGGGTGTTTTGGGCTGGTTTTGGTTGGTTTTGTTTCATGTTAACCTGAAGAGAATTCCTTGGAGTTAGCTGAGGGTTCCAAAAAACTTCATTCATATCTAGGAGGGAATTTGGGTTCCTACACAGTAATGTCTCAAGGCAATTTAAAGCCCTTGGTATCAGTGACTAGATAAGAGAAAGGAAACTGCAGAGCTGTGTTGAGTTTGAGTTTGCAAATGGATGTCAGGCAGGATACACTGAGACATTTCAAATGGCACCAGAAATTAAAGTTGTGGCACTCAAATTACTTTCTTGGAGGAACAGAGATTCAGAATATAAATTTCTCTCTGCTTAAGGAAAAATAGAAATGAAATTAGTGTTTCCACTAAAACATGGAAATTTTTTTTGTGGCAGTGTGCTCCGTAAGGGTCACAAAGGAGATGTACTTAATGAATCCTACAGCTTTGTTATTTAAGATGATCATTTGAAAAGCAATCAAATTGAGATGCTGGGGAATGGCTTAATTCACTGAAAACAAGTAACAAATGGAAGGGTGACCAGGACTAGTTGCTCTGGGTTTATATTGTCCACATAACCAAGTTTTCCCATATTGGGGCAATTAAGTGTCCCATATTTGATTTCATTAAAGATAACTTGATGTCGATTCTGCCTCCAGAGCTTGGCATCCACCTTTCTGTGATCTGTGACCTGAGCTCTGCTCTCTGACTTACTGTGGGTTTGGGTTCAGGGTCAGAAGCTGTAACCACTTCATGATCATGGCCTTTTTTACATCAAGTAGGAACAGTTCTACCAGGCAGTGAAATATTTATTTGTTGGTTAAAAGAAGGCAGTGATGAGAACAGAAGTGTTGGAGAGCAGAGTGGTGATTGAAGGAGGTTTTCCCATAGGATTTATTTGTTTTATGTTTGTTTACTGTTGCAGAAACCTTTTGTGAGACAAAGTGAAAGCAGCTAGAAATGAAGAGCTGGAGCGGGGTGAGCATTCCTGGAAATGCCACAACCACTTAGGATGACAAGGTCAGTTTATATGTGCTCCCTTTCTTCTGTTTGGGCTCTGATCTAATCAGCTGAATCTAGGCAAGGGGAAGGAAAACATCCCTGCCACAAACACTCAGTCTGCAAACTCCTCCATTTTCCCTCAGCCAACAGGGATGCTCTCTGAACTGATCGGGACTTTTCCACATGCCAGGAATCATTTTGTCTTAGCAAGGTTTTAGTTTTCTTTGGTCCCATTTTTGTGGGCGAAAAGAAAGAATGGGCAGAGTGAATGGAAATAGGATGCAGATAAGGAGCCCTCAGTGCTTGACTGCAATCTTGCTTTCTGGAAGTCTGAAGGTATTGAGATTTCTGCTCAGGTCACGGTAAAATGCATCTTGCTCCTATTTTCACCTTGTAAAGCAGAGTTTTTAGAGAGTCTCATGTTTAGCCATTAAAAGCAGCCTAGATTCATATTGTTTCATGGCTCAGTTCACAGGAATTTTGGGCCATATTTTCCATATGGAGCCTCCCCAGCAAGGGTGGTTTAGATTAGATATAAGGAAAAAATTACTTACTGAAAAATTACTCGCTGAAAGGGTGGTCAGGCACTGGAGCAAGCTGACCAAGGAAGTGATGGAATCACCATCCCTGAAAGTGTTCAAAGAACATATGGATGTGTTGAACATGTCAGTGCTAGGTGAACTGTTGGACTGGATGATCTTTGAGGTTTTTTCCAACCTAAACAATTCCATGATTCCATATCCAACAGAACTGGGGTTGCTCTCTTTGCCTGACGAGACCGTGATGAACTCCTGACTTGATATTTCCTACCTGAGATTACTCACAAATGGAATAAAATAAAGCTATAGTGGGTTGAACACGTCATTCACAACATTTAGCAGGAGTCCATTTGAATAAGGTCTATAGGTAAATAGGAGATAAATGCTCAAACATAATCCTATTCTTTCAGGCAAGCACTGATTGTGTCAACTCACATCCTTTAAATATTCTTTAATGCCTCATGCGTCTAGGGGCTCCACCTTTTGAAGCACACCGTTAACATCTTTTTTGCATGTGGAGGGACACCCCAATTTTTTGATTTAACATGCTTCAAAAGTCTGAGTATAAATCCACACTTTGTTCCCACTCAGGTCTTGGTCCCCTCGCCAGATACACAGTGTAAGTTCACTCCCGGGTTAATTTTGCAGCAGCCAAATTGTTTTTCCCCAAAAGAAGAGCCTGCTCTGGTTGTGGGAATAGGCAGCTCTAGGTACTCTTTTTACAGGCAGTGTGTTAAAGATTGGGCCAGTTCGAACTCCTGCACACTTGTGCAATCCTCCAAAACTAATCCAAAAAATTGCAGGCCTCCCAAATACCCACCAGATCCCTTCATGCCCTGTTCTAAGGCAAGCGCCATGTACTTTTTATATCATGCTATAATAGTGCCTCTCTGGTGGGTTGTGACATATTTCTACACTATTACAGATTCACATACTTCAAGCAGAAAAACCACATACACACACAAATATCACTAAGGTACCAGAGGTGTGCAACTACTTGATGCTCAGAGGAGACACTTGCCTGCATGTTTATGTCTTACTGTTTTAGATGACAAACCAAAACCTTTCAAGAAAAAGGCCACATTTTACCACTAGTAAGCTCAGCTGGGCAGGACAAACTGAGAGAAGTTGCTAATGCATTTATGCAGATGACTGCTCTGGCATGCCATGGGTACTGCTTGTGAAGAATGAGTGTGTCCAGCCCACGGGAACTTTGTGATTACAAACAATGACAGGCAGAGGAACAGCCTGGTGAACAAGAGAATTCCACGTTCCAGGAAGACCCAGAAACACTGGATCTGAATGTTGGAGCACCATCTAGTGAACACAGGAGCTCACCTTTATTCTGTGTTGGTGTCTCACTCAGCAGAAGACAAAATTGCGTAGGCAACAGCCCATGCACCCTTGTTCTGTGCTGCCTGCCCAGCGTATGCTAAGTTCGTACAAGATGTAAATATTCAGTAGGAAGAGCTTGTCTTAATGATTCTTCTGGATACTTAAAGAAATCCTCCCTTCTTGCTCTATAGAAAATATTTGGGAAGGTTGTCTGCACTCTGATAGTGGTGATGGTGAGACCTTCGGAAGAAAACTAATACCGAGTGCAGAAGCCAATGTATGAATACCAAAATAGTTCTTGCTGAGGTGTGAGGTACCTTTCTGCTCATGAAGAATTTCTCTGTAACTCTTAGATGACTGGATTCTCCAAGGTCTAACCCTAATCTATAGGGTTTTCTCCTTTTTCCCTCCTTACCTTAGAGATGTAGAATTTAATTCCTTATTCTAGTTAGGTTGGAAAGCACCTCTGCACGTAAACTAGGCTAACACCTTCTCAAAATATGAGTAACTTTGGATTTACACTATGTTGATCTGGATCCATCTAGCCAATACTTTAAAAATACCTACAACCCATTCTGTGCCTCACGAAGAAAAATATACAGTTAATAACATCCTGTTTTTGGGTTCTTGTGTCAGGATCTTCCACCTAGTGCAGGGAAACGAGCAGGTTATGATGAGGAGATCACCAGAGTTAGTCATGGCGAGCAAAATTAAAAAGTAGCAATAGAGAGTGGTTCTAGAAGAGTCTCTTCCTCACAATTAATTTATGAATACCTTTTCCTTTCCTACACAAACTCCTTAATGAAAGGTGACGACGCTGCTCCTAAACCACTGGAGCATGAGGTAGGGCAGATGGCACTTTTGGAAGATAATAGGAAACACATGAGTAGCAGAAAGATGAGCTGTACAGCCTCTTCCTAAACAGGAGGATGTGAGAAAGTTTGCGCAGGTAAAAGTGGCTCAGCTACTTGGTGAGGTAAAAAATACCAGAAATTCTCAAGGTGATGATGAAACAACTCCAGTACAAGACTGAGTGGGATTCAACTCTTCAGGGTTGTGATTCACCTGGTTCCATGAAGGCACTGATAGCACAGACTTGAACAGGTCACCTGTTCAACATGGACTCCATTTGCAGCCCATGAGAGTCTAATCAAGAAAGTAAATGGAGTTTAGGATGGGATTTGTGTCACCTTACAGAGACATCCACACTTGGTCAGTGGAAGCCTAAGTAGCACAGATCCTGCCCCCAGGAGCAGGACTGGACAACCTGACACCCCAGAGAAGAGACAGACACCTATGTTGTGAGCTAATAAAATATATTCATTAGAGGAATAATATCTGATTTAGATGCTCAATGGATACAATATCAGGAAATTTCTTGATCTGTATATAAGCTGGGCTCCCTTTCTGCACATGACAAAATTTTAAGATCCACATGTAGTACAAAAGATTTGCTAGATTTTTGCCAGTCTTCTTTCCTTAAATAAACCCTTTTAGAACAACTGCTGACAACTTCTATCTTGTTCATTGATCAAATTTCACTGAATCTTTTTTGGACTCCTTTACTGGCTTAATGGTAACCTCCCAATATATTTGCAGTTCAGCCTGCCTCATTCTTCTCACATTTTGATGCATGTCCTCTTCCAATTGTCTGTTTTGTGTGTTTAGATCATGTTATGTCAACCTCTCCCCCTTTTTTCTTCTTACATTCCTCTATCACAGAGTCATAGAATTACCTGGATTAGAAGGGAGATTAAAGATTGCCTCAATCCAGCTCCCTGCCATGGACAAAGACACCTTTCACTAGCCCAAGCCCCATCCAACCTGGCCCTGAACACTGCCAGGGATGGGGCAGCCACATCCTCTCTGGGTAACCTGTGCCAGGGCCTTATCACTCTCCCAGGAAAGAATTTCTTCCTAATATCCAATCTAAACCTACTCCCTTCCAGTCTGAGGCCATTCCTCCTTGTTCTGCCACTCCAGGCTCCTGTAAATAGTCTCTCTCCATCTTTCTTGTAGCCCCTCCTCAGGTATGGGAAGGACACAATTAGGGCACCACAAATTCTTCTCCAGGATGAAGATTTCTAATTCTCTCAGATGCTCCATCCCTCTGATTATCTTGGTGGCCTCCTCTGGACTTACTCCAACAGCTCCTTGTCCTCCCTGTGCTGGGACCCCAGGGCTGGATGCAGCACTCCAGGTGGAATCTCAGCAGAGCAGAGCAGAGGGACAGAATCCCCTCCCTCACCTGCTGCCCTCACTGCTTTGGACGTAGCCCAGGACACAGAGGTTTCTGCTCTTGGGTGCACATGGACAGCTCATGTCAAGCTTCTCATCCTCCAGCACCACCAAGTCCTTCTCCCCAAGGCTGTTCTTGATCTGCTCATCCTGACACCTAAAGATTTTTGCTTTTTATGTATTTTTCATATATTCATAGCTCTGTAGAATACTATCACATAGTTATGTGACTCCTAGTATTTTTCCTACTATTTCTCTTAGATTTTAGAACAGTAAGTTAAACTTCTAATACATTTCTGAAATAATGTTTAGTCTTATTTTCTAGAAGAGAACCTAGAAGAAGTACATTTTGTTTTCTAATCAGAATCTGAGAAGACAAAACAAGAAAATGGAGCAAAGAAGTCCTGAACCAACTCCAGTGGGGTAGTACCAGGGGGAAAATTACCTAACCAACTGCTCTTCTAATTGGACAATATCTGTTAAACATGATAATTTGTTAAACTTACAAAATTATAGAAATCCAATACTGGGTGTGCCTATGACCAGCAGGACACCTGGAAGCTTCCAAATAAAAGTCTCCTTTTTATTCTACTATTATAACACTCTTGCAAGGCTTCTTCTCTTTTGATATCAGGCAACATCCCCCCATCCTGGATTGACACCAGGGGTTGCCCTGACCCAGGTACAGCACCAGGACTTGGCCTTGTTAAACCTCATGAGATTCCCATGGGCTCATTTCTCGAGCTTGTCCAGGTCTCCATGGATGGCATCCTGATCCCTCTGGATCATCCTGAGTGATGTCTTTTCCATCTGACCTCAAGAAAAAGCTTCTAATCCTGACCTCCTCATCAGCTGAGAATTCCATAGTACCTCTGACCGGGACAACTAAATACAACACAGGGAACTCTGAGGGCCATTTTAAGCCATCATAAATACACTTGTTAAATTCATAGTTTCAATACCTTTGTGGCATTGTTGTACAGATGATTTGTGGGATAAACAGGGCCATATTTTGTGTCCTGTGACAGCATTAAGGAAACTGTAATACAATTGGAAGAGAGTGAGTTATCAGCAATTCAGGCTGATGTTAACAACAAATGGCAATAAAAAGATGATTTTGGTTGACCTGATAAAGAAGAGAGGATCTATTTTACATGTATTGTGTAAATGCTACCAGTAAAGATGAGAAGGAATAGAAGAGAGACTTCCCTAGGGTCCCAGTTTGTAGCAGTTAAGAGGAAGAGACACTCATGAGTCACGTTTAGTGGAGTGGAGTGGAAAGGATCAGCATTTCCTGGGCCATTTGTGTATTTTCAGCTCTCTTCCACAATACATAAGTTTTCTGCCTAAATAAATCATTTTGGAAGTCCCAACAGCAGGAGAGTGATGAATGGGAAGGCAGAAGGAGAGTGAAAATGAGCTAATCTCCCCAATACATTAGAATAATAATTCTTTGTCAGGCCTAACATTCAATGAAAAATGACTCTTGCTGGTGTGTTAGTCTGGAGAGGAGGTTTTGATAATACAGTAGTGGAAAGCAAAGATTCATCTTTGAATCGAAGGAAAGTGAGGGGATTAGAGGATCACTCAGAATAATTCAGATGTGATGAAATACAGTTCATAGCAAGAGAAGAGCTAACACAATAGCCCAAATCAAATATGATTTAGGCACAGTTAGAAGTAGTACTCTAACTACCAGCAATTGATTTAATTGTTTTTGGGCTTCCTGCAACTCTATAAGAGTGAAGAAAAGGATTTATTTTTGGTTTTTTTAACAGTGAAACCCATGCTTTTTCAATGGTTTCTTGGTTCCAAGAAAGAGGACTCACTGTTCAACTGAGTAGTTTTTATGGAATAAATCAAAGATATTTTGCCATCAGTAAACCATTAGTCATGGAAATATGTTTCCTAGAAAGTGGCTTGGGATTGTATGTGAACATACAATGCCAAATCCTCAAATGCCAAACCAGTGTTAAAAAGAAGATAAATGGGGTACCCTCACTGTTTTCAGCCACTTCCAAGCTCTTTCTTTCAGGTAACACAAATTCATGAAACCATGTCGAGTGCTGAGACAACTTCCCGGAGGCGAAGTGACTTGAGTGGGGAGTTTGTCACTGCTGACTAAAAGTGCCCTGAGTTGTAGGAATCCCTCCAGGAAATATAAAATATCTACAGGGAGACAGGCAAGAAAAGTGGAGGCCTAATTGTGTAGATCTTAAACAAACATGTCTTGCTTGATTTGTGGGATCCAGGCTGATGCAGCTGTAGGTCCTCACTGTGAAAAAACAGTGAGTGAGTGTTCCAGAAAAGGATCAGGTAAGAAATGTGACACTTTCACCTCTCTCCTGTGTCAGCAGTAGTGTGGTCAGCAGGACCAGGGCAGTGATTGTCCCCCTGATTCGGCACTGGTGAGGCCATACCCCAAATCCTGGGTTCAGTTTTGCATCCCTCACCACCAGGAAGACTTTGAGGTGTCCAGAGAACAGCAACAGAGCTGGGGAAGGTTCTGGAGCACTAGTCTGATGAGGAGCAGCTGAGGGAGCTGGGGAGGCTCAGCCTGGAGGAAAGGAGGCTCAAGGGAGGACCTTCTCACTCTCCACAATTCCCTGACAAGAGGGGGTAGCCAGGTATGTCATTCTCTTTTCCCATTTCACAAATCACAGGATGAGTGGAAATGGCCTCCTGTTGCACCAGAGGAGGTTTAGATTGGATATCAGGAAAAATTTTTCACTAAAAGTGTTGTCAAGGATGGGTAAAGGCTGCCCAGGGAAGTGGTGGAATCGCCATCCCTGGAAGTGTTCAAATAACATGCAGACGTGCTGCTTAAGGATAGAGTTTAATGGTGGCCCATGTGATGTAAATGTCTTGAATGTACCTTGTTGGGAAGCAGAATTTTAAATGCTTGTAGCACTATGAGATATGAAAACACAATAGTATTTTTACATGGGTATAAAAGAGGTGAGAGGACATGGCATGTGTACATCAGATCGTGGAGTTAACAGGGTAATCAACAAGACCTGTCTCCCTGAACTCTGTTTTCACTGTTTTCGCAAGTTCTATGAGCTTTGACAATTTCATCCTTGGGAAAGGTACTTTTTGCTCATCAACCTTCATTCCAGATTGGCTGTGGTTTTTGTCATTGGAGGTAATAACAACCAATCTTCACTTCAACAGTCAAAGTTACCCCTCCAAATAATTCCACTTCCAGAAGTCACATAAAAATGGCACCATTTCAAGGCTTGTATTAACTTTTAAGTGTTTCCTTTTAAATAAGTAGGGAGGTAGCTATAAGAGGTGGGCATCTCTACTTTGAACACAAGATGAAGTAAAGATCAAGATAATTTCTGAATTGTTCTAATCTCATGCCTCAGTGCTTTAAAGGAGCCCTTTAGAGTCAATTGACTCTTTGATCATTGACTAAAATCTAATAACTTTGGCAGCAAATGAGGTGTGAAATGCTGTCAAAATCACTTCAATAATACCTGTGTGGTACTAAACATTTTCATCTCTGTGGTAACAGTTTGCAAAAAAAGACAAAGTTTAACAATTGGTGGCTCTAGAAATCAACATGCTTTTGCATTGAAAAATGTTTGCAATGTCCACCATGCCTTAGATTTCAAATGCAAATCAAGAGAAACTCCTACATGATGACAAAAACATTGATGGACTGTTATCAATATCCAGAATATTATATGTAGACTGTAATAAAACCATTTCAATTCTTTGTAAATGTAGTACTCTTTCTACTTAGGGACTTCCAGAGAGATTTTGAGAGGTGACATTAAATAGGTCACAAGTTTTGCTTTATTTTTCATTTAAAGTAGATGTTTAAGTGTCTTTCTTCCAAAGGAGATACCAGGTAATGGTCTGTAAGCAGCAAATTCCGAGAGCTGATTTCCAAGTTTTGCACTATAGTAGAATTATCTCTTGGGGCTGCAGCAAACAATGTGTGTGTCATCCTGCATGTAGTGTGCACTAAGATTGATTTTTGTATTCAGGAGTCCTACATTCTTTCTTTGACCCTTTCCTCAGATTTTATGTGTGGTTTAGTGCATTCTCCGATATATTCAGTTTTCAAAATCTCTGAAAACTGAAGAATAACACTGTCTGGCAACGTTCTTTTGTGAATGAATTGAATAAGTATAAATACAGATGGTTGCAGGCTTTCTAAGAGGTAGTGCCCCAAAATTAAAATTTTCATAAGTCCTTCAAGTTTAAAATTACTCTTTTTTTCCTTCAAAACGAAGTCATACTTTTTATTTTCATTTCCACTGAACTGAAATACTGTCTTCTTTCTGAAGAACCAAAATAAAATATCGTTGCAAATTTACTTCCTTTGCCACTCTTCTCTTCATTTTATATTTCCCCTCTTTTTATACAGGTCATTAATACTTTATACCTCGTTCTGAATTACTATGAGATCTTTGAATGTGAGGCACAATGTAAGCATGAAGTACTAGCTCATGTATATTACAATTACAGTTCCAGGCAGAACTCAATAAGCAGAGGGCATATCTGATAATGTCTCATATTCTGTCAGAATAAGGAAAAAGTACATGATAAAAAAAGCTTAGAGGTGACCCACAAGGAAAGTAATGACTTCTAACAAATCTGGCATTTTTTCCCAGTAGAAAAATAATGAAATAAAGAAAAAGATGAAGAGAAATTAAAGAAAAAAGTTATGCCTTGTAAAATATTTAGAGAGACAAGTTCAATTGATAGTAAAGAAGATAGGTACATTTAGCAGGATGGGAATTTTTCTCTTAGTCTTTGGTTTCTATTCAGATAAAACCAAGGATTACAGGATGAACAGAAACCATATTTCTCCCTCTGTCAGCAAAGGTAACAAAAGTTTTGTGACAGAAATTGAAATATAACTGGGGGATATTTTCTCCTCTTTAGGTCGTCTCCATATCTGAATGAATTTAATCGCTAGGTTTTGGAAAACACTGAACAGTGCATTTCCTTTTGTACTGAACGTGATCAAATACATCTACTCTTGGTGTTCAAATCCAGATGAGAGAGGAATGGTGCTGCTGTGCAGACCAGCCACTCATTTTATGGGCTGTATTGCAGTCCACGGGGCTGGCTGCCAGCATTCATCCTGTTTTGCCCATCCTACTCCTACCACTTTGATACGGGGTTTCAGCATTTTTTTCCCTATTATTGGTGCATTTTGAGATTTATTCAGCTTATGCTTTGCTTTCGAGAAGCTGGCAAGTCTATTAGGTAGAATCCTTGTAGAACAAGATAGAAAAGACCCTGTAGGTCAGGCTGCCCCCTCCCTGTGCTCCTTGGAGCTGGTCCTCTTCTGTTTTGGTTTCCTGAGAGGTTACACCACCACTGATTCCCCAGTGAAGTTGCTTTATAATCTTTAGATCCCTATCAGGAACAATTCTCAAAATTTAGGTGACATTTTCTTTGTTCCAGATTCCTATTCCTATTCCTATTCCTATTCCTATTCCTATTCCTATTCCTATTCCTATTTCTATCTTTTACTATTTTTATTCCTATTTCTAATACATGACTTTTTTTTATTTTTAATATAGCCAAAATAATTTGTGTCTGTCTGGTATATTCCCCTCTCAACTGAGTCGTTTTGAATGATTAATCCATTACACATCCTCTGGTTTTGATCTTGCTAAGCAGTTAAGCTGTCCTTGTATATCAGAACGTGAATAGTTGCCAGATCTCGAAATGTGAACAGTTTCTTACAAGCCTATGCAAATATATTTTCTGAGGTGAGAACCATTCATTTCATTTTTTCTCAAAGAGATAACCTCTGTTTTTTTTCTATTAGCTTTTCTTTTACTTTTCTCTAAAGCCCCTTTATTTTGGATTTATGGGTTTTTTTCAGGCAGAGATCTCAGCTCGTTTTCTTTTTTTGCAATCTGCTCGAAATTTCCTCAAGTGGTCCTTCCCTGTGTCAGACCAAAATTAAAATCTAAAACATAACATGACAAATGTCATGTGAGATCATTCTAATGATGGAAGAAAGATCTTCTAACACTATCTGACTGCTGTATGACTTTTATTTTTGTTGCTGCCCTGGGAGACTGTAAACTCCTGCATCTGCTCTTTGCTCTCCCTTCTCAACCTTTTGAATTCCTTGAATGGTGCATCTGTCGTGATGAAAACTGCGTGTTCACCTCCTTTATACCCAACAACCAACAAAATTGTGCTGTTTGCTCAAGTGAAATAGAAAGTAAATAAAACAGAAATAACAGAAATTTGTACACTGTTCAATAAATATCTCCTCATAATCTGGCGCACAGGATACTCGCCGGTGTGAATGCATTTTTGGCTATAAGGTGATAGTGAGACACTTTATTAAGCATGAAATATGACTGCTTACCATGCTTCTCTCATGCATGAACGTACACCCCACCAATCCTGTGTCTGAATAATTTATACCTCTCTCAAAGAGACATTTAGTCACCCAGCCATGCATTACTTGCTACTGCTCACATTTGTCATGTGATGGTTGGTCTCTTCCTGAAGGTCTCCTCAAGAAAACCACCAGGCATGGTAGGGTTTTACTTCATTGTGAGTTTATTTTTGCTCTACCTGAGTGCAGTACTCTGACTTCATTTCAAAAAGAGACGCTGGAGATAAAACCTCCTTCAACCTATTGGGTGGCTGATCTCATTTTTTTACCATTACTGTGCTTTTGTAAACCTGTCCTCCACATCGCAGCAGAGAGTGATGAGCTGTGTTGGGCTCTGCTTGCTTAGAAATGCAATTATTTTGTCTTTACAGTTTCTCTAGCAAGGGTTGCCTCTTCTCTTTTAAGACTAACTCTTGAGATGGGGATGTCTACAGTTCCAGGTTGAGAGTTATTGCCTGCAGAGTTATTGACATTGCTCCACAGGAGCCATGGAAGGGTCAGCACAGTGCCAGGAAAAAGGGTGGATATTAAGAAGTGTGTGTACTAACAATTTCAGTTAAATTCCTGCTGGTTTAACTATCTTGTTCAGCTTGGAGAACCTCATCACAATCTACACCTTCTCCACGTAGGGCAGTGGAGGGGAAGGTGCTCCTCTCTCTGGGGACCAAGAGGACACAAGGAATTGTTCTGAAGACAGCAATAGGGGAAGTTAAAATTGGACATTAAGGAAAGATTCTTCACTGAGGGTTGTCAGTCACTGGAACAGACTCCCCAGGAAAGTGGTTATGGCACTAAGGAGCCCCTGGATGATGCTCTCAGTCACAGGGTTTAGTTTTAGGAAGTCCTGTGAGGTGCAGGGAGTTGAACTTTGTGATCTTTGTGGGTCCCTTCCAACTTGAGATATTCTGTGATTTTGTTCTTGCTACTTTCTCTGTGCATAAACACTTTACCCACATTTTTTATCTTCTCTGCTTTATAACTGGACTAATGATGATTCTTGAATTAGACTGTGAATTATTAGACTGTAATTTAGATCTAAATTATACCAACAAATTCTTGGTTTTGCTTAATCTGTAGGTAAGGTGTGCTTCCTCTCTGCCCATAAACAAAACTTTGAACTTAACAATCATGGCTGGTCCTTCAGACTTAAATTATCATGTCATGATTTCCAGGTGGCACATTTAGATATGTGGCACATATATGTAGGTAGACAGCTTGGATTTGGACTACAAAGCATCTCAGACACAATGCCATAAACCTTTTGCGCAGCTTAGTATTTAGCAAAATATTTGTGTAGAGAGTAGACAAGAGGTTTGATGTCATTACAGCAGTTTGTAGTCCTAAATGAGCAAGGTTGGAATCAGGAGAGAAGTTTTGAGAAGGATCTCACAATACTTCTTATATGTTGCACTTTGTTTTCTGTCAGAGATCTTGTCAGACACCAAACTCAGCTCTGTTTAGAAGGAATGAGATCAAGTCTGAGGTTCACCCAAACCAATCAAGTTGTAAATGTGCATTAAAACCATGCCACTGGGTTCCATACAGTATTAAGCCAAAACCTTGAGTTTTCTTTATTACAGACACATGGTCTTTGAAAACAACTCTTCTTCAGTGCAGACCCACTGATTCTGGTCTGAATTATTTCTCCAAATTAGAACAGCCTCTATTTCTGAGGAAAATCAGTGAGCTGAGGATCAGAACTTAATGGTCTTGAGTTGGGGCAATGAAGATTTCCCAATGAGTCAAGCTGCGAAGTGACCATGGGGCATCTCTCACCAACACTTTGAGGTGATACTGGAGCCACTGAAAGAATTGGTGCATTTTTCAAACCTTCAGCCGTGCCAGGGAGTTCTAAAAGCCTCTCCATGTTCCCAGAAAGCTGGATACCTTCAAAGTAACACAGTAACATGCTGGTCATGAAAGTTGATCTTGAAAAAGAGAACACTCGCATTTCTGAGATGGCTTTAAGTGTTTCCAAAACAACGCCTGCACTGCAGCACTTCGCATAAGAGCAGAATATTCCCCATGTGAACTTCCTCATGAAATCATTCTGCCAAATACTCTCTACTTGATCTCAATCTTATCTGAAAGCATTTTTAAGCTGGAGGATTTTGGAAAATAAAAATGTAACTCTTATGACTTCAGTGATCTAAATTACTGTTTTGCCATGGGGATAAAGAAAAGAGGAGCTATTTCTAAAGAGACAATGGAAATAGGATGCAAACATTGCTGCTTTGCCAGTAATACTCAATCATTTTCAGAAAATACTTGGAAAAAAGGAAGAAATTTCTTTGAAATAGGAAGAAAGATAAATGAAAATTCCACAAAGCTTAATTTAATTTTCAACATTTTAAAGGTAAAAGAAGAAACAGTGAAGAGGCATAATTATGTTAATTCCATCAAATTCATTGGTCATAATCAGACCCCACAGATCTGGCCCCAGAAAGCAGTGCACATATATCTACCCTGAATATGCATCTGGGCACAACATTTTCATATATGTTGAAAAACAATCAACGTTAGGACGTGCTGTCATTTTGGATAATATTGCTTGAAACTTCCTTTATCAACGAATGTTTATAAACGTTTCATAATCCTCCACTCAGAAGAAATGGTTAAGGAAGAAATCTTGTATTTGCTATATTCATTTTGTAATGTGAGATATTAATGCTTGAGTTTTTTTCATGCATCGATAAAAACACTTGCTTACAAATATTTTCAGGCTTTGCATTGAGGTAGCTTTTGAGAACGTGCAAAGTGGCCAAGGATTCTATTTGATACAGTCGTGTTTGCTTTAGCTGCCAGTTAAATTCTCTTAGTTCAGCTAAATTGTTGTATGAATAGAGAATGGGAAGTTAAATTGTTGATACAGAGGAGAAAAGCAGAAGACAATAAATATTTAATGCACTGGCAGAAGGACTTTGGTAACATTTCCTTCACTGAACAAACAAGCTGGCCCACCCCATATGGAATCCCACATGCAATCATTTCTGAAAAATCTGTTGAAAACTTCATGATTATCTGCACAGCTCTTGGAAAGAGCTGCTGGGGGAGGTCTTGGGCTAGAAGTGTCCAGCTTCATCCTCAGGTCTGGAAGAAAGCCCTGTGCTCATGAAGATGATGATGATCAAAGGGATTTCTTAAAAACGGTCTCTAGTCCAGCTTCCAGGAGTTGACATTTACCCTTCAGATTCCCCTGATGGTGTCAGCTGTACCGATGGACATGTTGGGAGATTAGGATCCCATGTTCCCAATACATGAGTTCTGTTAGGAGCTTGGTGTGAATTCCATCCTCCTGAGGCTCCCCACAACCCAAGGAGCACCGAGCACGTTCCAGACCGAAATACTTTGGGTAACAGGACTTTGTTCAAGCCCTGTGGCAGCCAGCCTCCATTGAGGTTAGATGCAAAATAATGAATTAATGGTCTGATCCACTGCACACACCCAGATGGATCACATTTTGATCTCTGTGTGGAAAACCCACAAAAATTCCCCGTGGTTGATGTCTTACCATCCTGGCATCAAAGTAGTGATACAGGATCTGCTGGGAGCTGTAATGCAGCTGCCTCATATTCTCATTCTCCTCTGGATGATGACTAAACCTTCCAGACTGCAATTTCTGCACTATTTCAAAGTTTCTTCCTGGGGTACTGTGTGGGAATCCAGTAGCTGCTGGAAGAGTTTTCTGTTCATTCTTTGAATAGCTGCCAACAGGATGCCAATGTCCATGGTTGTGCAAGCACCTGAGTTGGGACCTTATCAATCCTATGAGGTTTGACCTTTTTTTCTCTTACTGGTATTTATTATTCAATGAGTATGTGCATGTTCAGACAGTTTAAATTCTTCTAGTACTATCATTTTCCCATAAATATACATTATTGGACACTGCCAGAGGCAGGAACTCTGGGCTGGATTAATATTTCATCCAATCTTAATACTTCTGCAGTTACAGCTCTGAAGTTTCACAAATCTGACATCTGCACCTCTCTTCAAAGGTGATGAAGTCACATCCTTATCATGGGTCAGGTTCTGTATCTTCTCTGCACTTCTTCCTGCAGTGGCAAGGAGTGAAAGGAGAATGTTTCCTTTTGTGTGGCCTTTTTTTGCACTGGTTTTTGTTCTTTTATGAGTAAGAGAGAGAGGACAAAGGGAATTATGTTTTGTTTGGAATAGAAAATGATGAGTTTTGTGTGTGTTTTCTGTCACCAACACGTAACCCTGAAGAAATGGTCCATGATTACTGAGTTCCCATCAATTTGGATCTCTGAGAAAGAATAATAAAATAAACCATCAGGAAGAAGAGCCATATTACTCCTGAACATGGTAATCTTTCATGATACCAAGAAAAAAAGCAATATTTTCATTTAATTAGACCAAGAAAGTTTGAGTTACTGCACTTGGGTGAACACCTCATGGGTTGTGTTCCAATGAAGGTATTGGATAATGTCTTCCCTCCTGTTTCTGGAAGTGTTGTAGGTATTCTGGATCAACGTCATTAAATAACTGGCAAACTGGAAACTAAACTTTCCTCATTAGATATTAAGGGGCATGAGACTCCTTCCCAACACACCTGAATTGGGCACACAAAACTAGACAGGCATTGTGAAAACATCCAAATCAGTAATTGTAAACCACAGACTTGTGTAAATACTCTTATTCTGAAATCAATGCTCTTTAATTTTCATTTCTCTCTAAACTGTTTTATAAATGACACAAACCAAGCTGGAAAAAAATGTAATTTTCATACCAGAATAAAAGCAACTATTAACATAATTATCGTGCTTACCTGAGAAACCAAGGCCTGAAAATGAGCATGAAAATGTCCAAAAGACAGAGAAAAAATATTAGCCATGGATTTGTGGGTATTAATGCTCTTTCTCGTTACAAGCAGGTGAAAGTGCTGCTCTAAACAATAGAACTAGACAGGCCAGAGAATAATTTGTATTCAAATGTTTTTAGTTCAAAGATTTCTTGTGTAGAGGATTATGCAAAGTAGATCTGTGCCTTTTCTTCACTGGATAAATAGGTTATGTAAAATCTCAGTGATATTTCACCATGCATTACATTTTGCTGACCAATAAGGTGAGTGCATGTGCATATTTCCTCGGCACAGACCAGAGCATAATGTCATCCAAAATAAACTCTGCTTTGCCAGGAAGAGACAGAGAAAAAGCATTTTCTTCCTCAGCTGTGACCTAAACAGGGGTAAGAGGCCCCCAGTAATTTGTATTGGTTCATCCAAAGTAGGGCAGTAAATGAACCTGAAAAATGCCTTTCTTGCATTTCTTGTCTACCTTTTTTATCCTGGAGGACAGAATTGGAGCAAATCTTCCTGCACAAAACTTCACAATATGTTGATCCAATGGCTTGACATATAAAACTAGGATTAAAACAGAATTTCAGGAAGTTTCGAAAACTAATCTTTAATTCTGGAGCTAAAAACTGTATCCCACATCCACTACAGAAGTGTTAATATCAGTTTTGGGATCACACCCCTGGAAAGAAGTGGTCTGAGGCAGGCCTTGCTTTATCATATGGTATTTTAAATCTTCCCTTAATGGCTTGACTGGGCAGTGAAATACTTAATATTTTGACACTGATTGTCTCACTCTCAGTCAACAATCAAGTAACAGTGAGGAGGCATGCAGGAGTTTTATTTTCTGGACAGTATTTCAGCCTCTGTTTCACCAGGTTGCCCAGAGAAGCTGTGGCTGCCCCATCCCTGGAATTGTCCCAGGTTGGATGGGGTTCCGAGCAACCTGGGATAGTGGGAGGTGTCCCTGCCCATGGCAGGGGGGTGGAATGAGATGATCTTTTATGTCCCTTTCGATTCAAACCATTCTGTGATTCCATGATTCAGGTACCTGGTTGAAGTGGCCACACTCAGTGGGTAAAGTCTGATATTCCCCTCCAGCTGAAACTGGGACATCATCCCTGCATTGGGAGCTGTGGGCCTACACCAGCACACCAACACCAGTGCAAGGAAGAGCCTGGAATGTGGAGCACATTGAATAAATAACCTCAGATAAAGTTTCCTCAGAGAATTTAGATGGATACACCTTGTTTTTTCATGCTGCGTGCAGGAGCATAGGAAAGCCTACAGACAAGCATTGAATCCATACTTGAAGTTATCTGAGAAAACTTATTTGGGATTCTGAGCTCTGGCTGCAGCTCCTGACCCTGCCACAGACAATTCAGAGACATTGGGCAAAGCTCTCTGTACTCTGCAGCTTAAAATGAAAGTATTGAAACCTCATTTCCTTGTTGTTTGTCTTCTTTTCCTCCACAGAACAGGAAGATTTTTTATGATTCTGCTCCACAATGTCTAAAAAGGAGATTAAGGTCTTTCATGGAGCTACCTGTCTGTTGTGAACCGTAAATAATAAATACACAATTCTGTTCTGTGAAACAACAAGCTTTATCTTCCATATTATATTGCTGTTCAAAAAGTCCTATTGCTATTTCAGCTGGAAAAAGCAAGCATCAATTTTCTCTCACCAGTGGGACAGGTAATTTTTTTATGCAGAATTTTTCTGCATTCTGAAAAAAAAAAAGGGGGATATGTGGCATCCCAAAGCCACCTGCATATTTAGATTAATTAGTGATTTGAGATGTGCATTGACAATCTCCAAAATACTCTTCTACCTGCTAGGTTAACTACGGGCAAGAAGGCCATAAATGCCAAAGTTTAGATAAATCCATGACATTTCCAGCTTAATGGCAGCATTCAGCTTGCTGTTCCCACTGCCAGCAGTACTTCTGGATTTAATTGCTGAAGTGCTTCTGATACTGAAAAACTGATGTTAAGTGACCCTTAAAATAAGAAATTTGCAGATGGGGAAGGTTTCATTTTTTATTTATTTTCTCACCCACACTAAGACTACCCTAATGAACGTGGTACCCAAATTAAAGAACTGTGAATTCACCCCCAGGATTGTCCAGCTGGACAGGATGACTGCAGGATTACTTAGGACTGCAGGATTATCTCTTTTACTTAGAGAACACAGATCTACAATTCCACACCTGGACTCCTCTCCCTCCTTCCCCCTACACACACGTGGCATCAGCTCATGCTTCCCTTCACGCTCCCTCCTCCCCAACTCTGCAATTTAAAGACCCAGAAGTTTAACTGAAAGTTGCTCTAAAGCTTTTTTCTGCTTAAACCATCAATTTTGTCCAGACCTGAGTCTAGACAGAGGCATTTGGAAACACAGGGCTGTGCTGGGCTGGAATTCTGTCACAGTCAGAGCTGAGCTCAGCAGGGGAGCAGAGGAGCCATCCAAAGCTGTCACTTTGGCCATACTGAGTTCACTGAAGAATTATATATTTTATATGCCTCACCCAGCAGCTCCCAGGCTGAGTTCCTCTGCACATGCTTGATAATAAACTCCCTAGAAATTTCCATGGTAACACTCAGAGATATCACAGTGAATTCAGCAGCCACCTCTGCTTGACTTTGTTTTTACAGAGGGAGCCTCCCTTTACACTGGGGTTACCTGTCCGTGAGCACCCCGGATCAGCACAGGGTGAGATGGGAGGGGAATGCTTTCCGTGCTGCAATTGGTGCCTTAAATGGCTACCTAGAAACAGAGACTAGACAGGAATAGAGGAATAAAGGAAGTATTTATTTGAAAGACCTTCAGAGGTTACACCCTGGGGGTCCAGAGGCTCCTCTGCCTCAGAGGATCCCAAGATGTATGACACGTCATGAGTTCTTCACACTTGTATAAGTTTGGTCCATTTACATACCAGCATAATTCACCAATTAAAACTTTAGCCATGATGGAATTTGCCCAAGCTTGCCCCCCTCTCCCCAAGATGAAGGTTTGCAGTTGTTGGGCCCAGGAGGGTCTGGGTGTCCTTGGAGAGCGAGCTGGAGAGGCTTTGTTATGTCAGTGTGAGCATGAGAGAACAGCACTGAACGAGCTCCAGGGAACTGCAGAGTTACACTGGGCACTGCACGGCTGGAAACAATATAAAAGTTAAAACCTAAGGCATCACAATCAGGAGGATCTGAGCATTGCTCTTGGTTCTGCCACTGATTTCTGGGGTAATTGGGACCAAACCTATTTGAAGACAGAATAGTTAGGATTGAAAAAGACCTCCAAGATCATCAAGTCCAATCTTTGGAACACCACTTTGTCAATTTGACCACAGCACTAAGTGCCGTGAACATTTCTTGGGATGGTGATTCCACCACCTCCCTGGGCAGCCTGTTCCAATACTTAACCAACATTTCAGTGAAGAAATCCCTTCTGATATCCAACCTGAGCCTCCCTTGGTGCAGCTCGCAGCCACGTCCTCTTGTCCTGTCCCTTGTTAGCTGGGAGAAGAGACCCACCCTCACCTTGCTACAAGATGAGATCTGAGAGTTGTAGAGATGGAGAAGGTCCTCTCTGACCTTCCTTTTCTCCAGGCTAAAACACAGTAAAAGTTATTTTATATTATTAATGTAAATTTACATTACATTTAATTTACAAATAATCCAGATATTCTAACATATTGTTTCATGTTAATTCCTGACAAAATACTTGGAGAAATCTGAAGTTCTCCGGGGCAGTGGCTCCCAGTTCCAAAAATATATTCACATCGTATGGGACCTTTGTCAGATCTGCCAAACCCCTGTGAAGGTCTCCAGTACCTTGGGGGATCTCCAATCACACTGGGTGCATCGTTAGGCAAATGAACTGAGCTCTGCATCACTGTTTTCCCTGCTGGCTCCAGCCTGATCAGCAGAATGCCAAGAACTACAAAATGCTGCTGCAATGCACATAATAAGGGAAGGATCATATAAATTTCTCCAGAAAAAGCTGTATGCATCAAGCTCTCAGGTCAGCCTTGTCTCCATTCATCTAGGATTAATTATTCTCATTTGTGTACTTGTCATTGTTGCACACAAGATTATTTTCCTTTAAAATAGAACCACATAACTGCCTCACTTCATCCCTTCTCCTCTTAATGAAAGCCTTCCCATCCCCTAAAGCTCCAGAAGAGAAAATAATGCCACAACATCTGGATTTTATTGGTAGGAGTGACAAGATGCTCCAATCCTTCTTTACAGTCAATTGCTCCCCGACAATGCAAAAAACTCACAAAATTTCTGCAGCAAATAGGCAGTTTGAATGCGAAGCAAAATGCACTTGTGAGAGAACAAGCTCACCTGGATGACTATCCCTTTTCCAAGAAAGGATGCAATCAGGGCAAAGAGAGCAGGATTCCTTTCATAAATGAATCAGAGGCAGAACCAAGGCTGAACTCATATTTTAGTGTCTGCTGATACAGTTGAACACAGTAGGGTTTGTGTATTTGTCTCACTTTTTGGATGTTTCAGAGAGAAGCAAGGTTTGTTTTCCTGTGACCAGTTCCACATGACTGGAGAATTTTGTGGGGTTTTATTCCCCAAAAGCCACATCCTTCATAAACAAGAAAAGTTTTGTTTAAATGGATCCATTTCAACCACCTTAGCACAAGTCTTTCCTATCAAAGTAATAAAAAATATTCAAAGGAGGCAAATATGTAAAAGGAGAGGAGAGAGGAATTCAGCAATATTGCTTCAGAGACAGATAACCAGGATCGATTTCCATTACCAGGGCCAATTTCCTTTTTTTAAAAGTAGTGATTGGCACTGTTAGTGATGGCCTCTCTTCCAAACCGACTTCCAAATTCTGTTTGTCCATTTTACAGGCAAAAATTCACTATGGTGGAGGCAGTGGGAGAAGCTTATTAAATCCCTGGATGTGTGTTCAGATCCAAACTGTTCACTGCTGGCTACGCCTGGGAGAGGGCCAGGAGCCCAGATCTCTGACGGGTTGGGGGAGTAATTGTTGAAATATTAAATACAGGCAGAGAAGCAAAATCAGCTCCTCCCTCAGTGTTCTTTTGCATGATGTCCCTGCCAATGGCAGAGGATTGGGACTAGATGGTCCTTGCAGCCCAAACCATTCCATGATTCTGAGGTCCTGAAGTTGTTTACTCTGAAGAAAACTCAGATGTTGGGATCTATAAACTACAGACGGAAAGGAAAGACTCATCTTGAGGCAACTACTGGAAATTAAATGCTCCCAGCATTCAGTTCTGGCCGTGTACAGACACTGCAGACCCACAGGAGGAACCTGAAACCTGGGTGAAGTCTGTTTGTTTTGCTTAACCTCAGACATCTCAGGTGATCCTGCTGCCCCTGGGCAACAAAAAGGGCTTTGTCATTAAGCACTTCTAGTCAAGACTCTTCATCATCAGAAGTTTGAGGTAACTCAAGTTAATCACAGTTTAAATGTGCTTCTCCATTCATTACAAAACAAATTTGGACTACCAGTTCAGGTGCAGAATTCCTGCTCAGTGCATCTCTTATCTGAGAGTAGATGTGACCAATTCCTCGTGCTTTTGAAAGCTTCAAAAGCTCTCAGGGTTACTCCGTGGCAAATCATAACCAATTTGACTCTTAATTTCACTTTCAGTTATGTTGAAATGATGGTTTGGTGGCAGAGTCTCCCACATGCTTTCATGTACCCAGCTCCTAGTCTCTTGAAGCTTAAGTCTTTGTTAGAAAAATAATAATAATAATATCCAATAGTATCCATGACCAGAAAGATTTTGTGAAGATAATTACAGTCAAAATTGAAGGTGATACTGCACCATGGAAATGAAATCATGCCTTGCATGCTTTAGATCATCAGTAAATAGTTCATTCTTCAAAAACATTTCTATGATGTCCTCGTGGACATCTAAAATGTGACTTTGCTCTTTTCCCTCTGGCTCTTTTCCCTCTTTTCCCTCTCACATGCAAACCAGTGAAACATGTACTCTGCTTGTTCACTGCTGATCACTGAACTGATTTATTCCAGCCTGCCAGTTCCATCATCATGCCAGTTCGTTTCCCATCCCAACTCCCTTAATTATTTTATGCAAACGGAGGTTGCCCAGTGGAAATACTTTATTGAATCAGGACACTTAGACACGTCTTGTGCTTTGAATGTGCTTTGTCAGGAAGTAAAGAGAGAAAACTGGGGGCAGAATTAGGGAAAAAAGAGAGAAAAAGAAAAGTATTCATATTGCATCTGGTTGATTTTGCAATAATGCAAATGAGAAGAAATTAAAAGGGTTTTTACTGGTAAAGGAGAGAATGTGAGAGAAGGTCGTGCGCTGTTTCAAGACTTCTTGTTTGTCATTAGCACTGCACTAATTTCTTTTCTCTCTTTTAACTTTGTGTTAGCTATTTGCTACTCCCTCAGCTCCTCAGTCTGCAGCAGTGGATGATGGACGCGTTTCCCATTTAGTCATGAAAGACCTGTGTCTATCTCCCATTAGATTAATGTTTTCAAATCGTATTGCATACAGTAATAACCATCAGCCTGCTGGTAGCTTTTACACATTTTAAGTAATTTTTCTCCCTTGACAAGACATCAGATTAACATTGTAAAGGAGAAAGTTAATGCCCATGCAGTATTTAGACAGACAAAGAGAGAAATTATATCTAATCAGGCCTGGTATGAGTGATTTCATTAATTCCTGTTCTAGCAGCTCCAGATATTTTTATGTTGTCAATCATTTATTATATTTTCTGTTAATAAACAAATTAATTTGTTCTGGGTTTTTTCCCCTCTTCCAGGAACACTGAAACCTTCAAAACACTACTCTGAAAAAAAAAAACCCCAAATCTGCTTGAATTAATCACTTGTGATTTTTAGAACTTATTCCAGATAGAATGCTCAACAGAGCATGCAAACCAGTGAAATTCATGGAATCACAGGATGGTTTGGGTTGGATGGGGCCCTGAAGACCATCTTGTTCCACCTCCCCAGCCATGGTCAGGGGCACCTTCCCCTAAACCAGGTTTCTCCAAGCCCCATCCAACCTGGCTAGAACAAACTAAGTCACTGCTATTGTATATATTAATACAAAGTTACCTTTTTTTAATTAACATATAAATAGTGTTGATGAAGGTTTACAGTTGTGTGGCACAACTTGGTCAAAGCAATTTAGGAAATTTGGGTGTTCACAGCTGTCCAAGACATTGCTCCTGTATCTTAACAAGGTCTGGGAATCACAGAATCACAAAATCACAGGAAAGACCTCTGTGATCACTGAATCCATCCTTTGAAGATGAAAACAAAACTGTCCTTTAAAAAGGACATTTAAAAACAACATCTGAAGCAATCTGCTGGATGCTCCAGAATTCATTACTGATTGTGTCTCCAGGTAATAAATATTTTCACAAAGACAGTCGGAGTTTTCATCTTTCTCCTTTCACTGTTCTTCAGTTGTCCATTTCTTCCCTTGAGTCATTTCTTTGTTTTTCCCATTCTTTCCAAGGTCACCTGAAGGTTTTCCCAGCTGATGCAATAAATTAATTCACTTTGTTTTATTTGTTCCCTCAAAAATAGCCAGACCAAGACTACTATGTCCAGCAATCAACTTGTCCCTTCCTTTACCCAGGCTGAGAGGCAGAGTTGCTCCACAAATAGCTCCAATTTATGTCCATCATTCACAGTGTAAGGTAGTTGTCAGTGTGGGAGAAGATGATATAATACAGCTCTGTCTGCTCTGTTTCCCCAGCTCCAGGGGCCTTTTTGTGGTGCTATTGACCTTGGCAGAGCTGAGAAGTTTTATTTAGTGTTGCTGTTTTCTCCAGTGAAGTTTACATATTTTAACTGGCTCGGGAGATGTGTGCATGTGTTTTAGACAATAAATGACTTCAGGCATTCTGATCCTATCAGTCAGTGAGATCTATCCTCCCCTGCTCTGAAGGCTACCACATTTTATAGTGAAATAGCTGAAGATGTTATATGCTGGTTGTACTACTGAAAATGCATATTATTCCAACTTTTTTTTAATTTTATTTTATGAAAACATCTTCATCATTTTGTTGATACTTTGAAAGCCCTGCTTTGTAGCCAGGTGAGACTAGGTTTACTCAGTGGACAAGTTTAATTCTTAAAGTTAATATGCCGAAATTTATTTTAGCAGTAGAGGTTTGTAATATTAAATGCTTAACCTATAAATACTTCATTTTTCAAAGATTAGGTAAAATTAAAAAAATAGAGGAAAAGGAGTGGTTGTATGGAAGTCATCCCTAAAATGACAAACTACTGAACGCTGGAGGTGAATGGTGCAGCCACCACCAGGAAAATTCTTTTAAGATTCAGACAAAAAACCCTTTGTGGCATTATTCTATGGTCACTTTAAGACTTTAAGACTTTAAAAATATGAATATAAACAGAGATGAATATACATTAAAAAAAAAAGTAGTTACCTAAGTAAATAAATGAAAAATAGCTGCAATATTTGGTTATGATCTCCGGAAAGAAATATCCCATTCTGAGAAAAACATGAGATAGTTATCTACAGATCTTGATTGTCTTTCTGTAAAACCTGTTGTGTTCTTAGGTGTCAGGTCAGAGATTTACCATGGACTGAACACAGCAGATCTGGAATGGCTTTGGGTAAGGTGGTTTTGGCCAGAACAGGAATGTGACTGAATTACCATTTCTGAATGAGGAAAGGCTTTTGTGGCTGATTCCCCAGAGCTGTTGACAAATTATAACCTCCCAAGCTGTTTCCAGACTATGAAATGGACAATGAAAACAATCAGGAAATGGATAAAGAGGAAAAAAAAAAATTTCCTTTTTTTTCTTCACAATTTTTCACAGACCAATGTTTGGTGTGTTCAGGTATGAGCCAATAAAAGACCAAATAGACACAAGCACTTAAGCATTATTTTCTTCCAGTGCAAGCATGACTTTGGGTTGATTATAATGAGTTTATTAAAAATTGTTTGAAGTAAACATTTTGACCTTTTGTGACCGGTAGCATCAGTCACAGCAGACTTGGCACCTTCCCTAAATTTTTTATCAGAATACTCACCTTCGGGGGTCATTATTTCTAAAGAGGAAAGATGGCAGAGATATTGCAAGGAAAAATGACTGTTCTGACACTTCCTACCTCAGGTGCAGTACAGGTCCTTTTGTAGCTGTGAATAGAGGTGAGACAAGGTCGGGAGAAATAGGAAATATCTTTTATGATATCCTTGGGAAAAAAAAAAAGAAACACAGGTGCTTTTAAATTCCTTTCTTCAAATCTCAGATAGAAGCAGCAGCCTTTAAAATAAAATCCAGCTTGAAAACAGTTGCTCTGAATTTCCCTTGATCTTTCATTTCCCAGTGTCTCTGAGGCTTTCCTGTGTAATTGTACAACATAGCTGGAGAGGGACATGGTACTCAACAGGATTTTACTGTAAAAACTTTGGGGTGAAGATCTATTTTTCTTTTGAGACCCAGGGCAAATGGCTTGATGTTTCATCGCTTGGATGTTTCTCCTACCTTTAGTTTTCTCTGTTTACTTGACATTTGAAAACACATCTTCCTTCACTTTCTACTTCTACTGCATTGATGTTTCCATCAGAGCTGAGTCATCTCCCAGACAAAACGGAAAGAATGGGACTTTTGGGTGCAAAAGTCTTCTTACTTGGATGTTTGTTTCGGGATGAGGTGAGTCACACTTGATGGACCTTATTTTTCTCCATTTATTAGAGGGAGCTCAGAGGAATATATCAGATATAGGTGTCAAGATGGAAACAATTATTACTACCATCCTAGGCTACTTATCCATCCCTTCACATTTTTGGTGCTGAATTTGTTCAGTGATCACACTAGAGGACTCAAGAAGTCATAATTCTCAAGCTTCACTTTCAGGAGTTGGGAGAAAATACAATTTTTTTTATTATTATTATTTTGGAGATTTTATTTTTTACTGTAGAACAAATGATAAATATTACTCACTATCTGCTTAAAATAAATTACTCATAATATCATAGAATGATTTGGGTTGGAAGGGATCTTACAGATCATCTCATTCCAACTCCCTTCCCTGGGCAGGGACAATTTCCACTATCCCAGGTTTCTCCAAGCCCCATCCAACCCGGCCTTGGACACTTCCAGGGATGTGGCATCCACAGCTTCTCTGGGAAGCCTGTGCCAGGGCCTCCCCACCCTCACAGGAAAAAAATTTTGTCCTAATATTTAATCCAAACCTCTCATCCTTCAAGTTGCCAGAAGATTTGCTAATGACAGGTGCAAGGCAGATCCCTTTCAAAATGTGCCACCATGTGCTCAGCTCCACCTGTGAGCCAAGGAATCTTTAGAGATATTTCCCAAGTAATTTCACCAATGTGGGGATCATCCAAACCCTTCAGGTAACATGAATCATGATGTAGCTGAAGGAGTTTCCAAGATGCCATCCAAGAGTTTTTCCTCTGTCTTTCTTCTGTCACAGCTGTTTCTCCATGACTATTGCCTCCCTTGTCCCTTGTATCCCACAGCAAAGTTCTGAACATCCAGGGCTCTGATGGGCTCCCATGCAGTACAAATGATTAATTTGCAATTCAAAAGAAAATATTATGACTCCAACTGTTGTTAAAAATCAGGCCAAGGTTTAGAGTCCTCCAGGATAGGCCAAAATAGCAGGAACAAGATCCCTGCTGGGTAGATTGTATATCTTTCACCTCCTTTCCCAAGCCTTTATTTCCTTAAGACCTTGAGATAATGTTACTTCTCAGCTTTTTATCAGACTGTTTGTGAGCACTGGAGGAAATGTTTTGCTATTAAGGCAGCATCTGATGCTTAAACACTTTCAATCTCTCCCAGGGAAAGAAGAGAGGAACAGATGTTAACATCTGCTTCGTTGAATCTGGCCTACATTTTCTTGTTGCTCACCCACTCTTCTCCTCCCCACAGTGTATTGCAGTAGCATCCTGCCGGACAAAACTCATAAAATTGCATTCTGCAGTTCTTGTGCTGATACCACAAACCTGTAACTGGAGCAAAGTCTATCTTTAGAATAGAAAGAAAATAACAACAACAAACTCCTCAACTCCAGATTTGTAAAGTTCAGGTGATAAAAGACTTTTCTTCAGGCATCTGTTCCTCTGGCTAACTTACTGTCACTGTTACCTTCCCGAAGATAAAAATAATAAATAAATAAATAATTAAACATACAAAAAGAAAAAAAATGGAAAGAATTATTTTCATCTTGAGTTTTTCTTGCTCTGAGTCCCCACAACCCAGTTTTGTAGAGGAGCTGTCTGCTCAATAAAGAGCCCTGCAGCACCATTTCAGAGAACATCTTTCCTAGATCCAGGTTTTGCTGTAAATCTTCTAGAAATGCACACAGCAATGACATGCTTCATCCCAGATTTTAGCAGCCCACAATCTTGATGTTATGCCTTAATTGAACTGAAATTACATTTAGGCAGAGCTTGAAATTTCTGATTTGCTCAGATGCCATTGTTTTCACACACTAAGCTCTTGCTCTGTACTTTTTTCCCCCTCACCCTTTCCCTCTTGAATTATTTAACATTTAGAAAGCTGAGCTTTGCCACTTTTATTTCCATCCCCAGTTTTATTGCTATCTAAGTGATTTACAAATCAAGCCTTGCATCTAATGGCACTGTGTATTTCCATTTCCAGTGCTCTTCTTTACTGTCGGCTCTTGTTGGATGGGGCAAACCTCAAACACAAATAACTGAAATTAATGTCAAATTGCATCATGTGCAGCTTGAATTTCAATTATGGGATCTGAGTAAAAATGCATGTTTTCAGCAAACAGCAATAACGCTGCGACTTGCCTGGCCCCGGAACGCACATTACTAGAAAGCATCGCACGCAAGACAAAGAGGCAGGATCTCAAAAGCTTAAAACAAATCTGCCTGGCATTTAGTTAAGACCAATAAGCTGAGAGAATGAGCAGTCATTCAAGCCTTCAGCTTCTGTATCCCCTGCCCTATGATACATCTGCGCCTGTTTAGAGCCTGGTACTCAACAGTTTTCTTCCTGAGTAATAGGAAGTGAGCAGGGATTAATCTTCCTTCCTAAGCTCTAGTGCATCCTGAGTGTTTTGTAGTTTGTGGGCAAGGCAAGTGACCCAGCCCACGTTTAATTCTGTATTCAGGGACCTGGGGGTGCTGGCCAACAGTGGCCAAACATGAGCCTGCAGGTTCCCAGCTGGGCAAGGAGGCCAATGGCCTTGTGGCCTGCTGTGTCAGCAATAGTGTGGCCAGCAGGAGCAGGGCACTGATTGTCCCTCTGTGCTGGGCACTGGGGAGGTCACAGCTTGAAGTCTTGGGTCAGTTTTGGGCACCCCACGACAAGAAGGACATTGATCAGCTAGAATGAGTCGAGGGAAGGGAACAGAGCTGGGGAAGGGGCTGGAGCACAAGGCTGATGAGGAGCAGCTGAGGGAGCTGGGAGGGCTCAGCCTGGAGTAAAGGGAGCTCAGGGGGACCTTATTGCTCTCTACCCTGAAACAAGGGTAGAGCCAGGTGGGGTTCATTTTTTCTGCCATTTCTCAAGTGAAAGGATGAGAGGAAACGACCTTAAATTGCACCAGGGGTGTTTCAGATTATATGTTAAAAAAAAAAAAAAAAAATACATTGAAAATATGTCTAGGCACTGGATTGACACCCACAGAGGTGTTGGAGTCACCATCCCTAGAAACTTCCATCCCTAGAAGTTTCCCAGAGGCATCTGGATGTGGCACTTGGGGATACGGTTTAGGGGTGATTATGGTGGTTATTGATGGCTGTACTGGATGGTCTTGAAGGTCTCTTCCAACCTTGACAGTTCTGTGTCTCACTGTAATGCCCAGCGGGTGTGAAGGCTCAGTGGGAAGGTGATTTTCTCTCCTGGTTATTTTGGGTCCATCTGATGACACAAAGAAGTCAAATTGGTTTGGTTTTCTGTAATAGCTGGGGGAAAGAATTCGGGGTATTGAGGACAGACACATCATATATTCATGCAGATGTCGAAGTGGGTCAAAGGAATCACACTCTCCCCTGCCCTTTCCTCTCCATTGTCTTCAAAGGATGTTGAGGCACAAGGTTATATTTAGTCTACAAAGTGCAGTGCCCTGTCACTGCTGAAGTTTATGTGGCTTCAAAAGCTTCAGCCAAGGGAATGACCTACATATGCTCTCCAAACAGGGGCACTGCAATCCAGCTGCATGTTTTGCCTCTTCAACTTGCAGAAGAAAATACGTTCCTTCCATGAGAGAGTGACTGCAGCATTTGGATATTCTACCGAGGAGTAAAAAACCATCATTTTGCACCCCTGTTGCTTTGCAAGCATTGCTCTCAAAGAAAGAAAAAATAGCCTTCCATTAGCATAGAAAAGTATGATTTTTTTTTAATGCTACTGCCCAAGTGAAGCTCATGAATGTGCCCAGATGGCACTCGAAAAAGCCAGATAGATCCCACTTAACTTATTTGTGCTAAAACCATCCAGAACCTGATGTCCTGGTTAAAATGGAGTCAGCAAGTTGGAGTATTGGAAAACTATTTTTTTATAATCTGGTGCATGTCTTGCTGTCACAATCAACTCTAAACAGAAACTGAAGAGCTACCCAGCACGTTATTAATCAGGTGAACTTTAAAAAGAGTTATGACTTTAAAATACAAAGAACTTGTAAGGACATTTTTATAGGGGACTGGAATGTGGGTTTGTGTTAGATTCTCAGTGATTAAATCTTCCCTTTATCTGCATAAGAGAAAGAGCAAAGATGGATTTCTATAATTATTCCTCTGAAAATATATTTTAAGCAGGAAAGAGATAGCAAGTTATCTTTCACTCTTTCTGCTGCTTCCCAGCTCAGGGTGTTGGCTTTGGTCAGACACTCAGATCTGAATTGAGGCCACAAACCCCATTTTTATGCCCCTACAAATGCTTACACAACTGAATTTTTAGTGGGGGCTTTAGAACTGGAAGGGACAAGCCAAGCCCAGTCCTTCTATCCCTGTAGGCACCACATCACCGGTGATGATGCTTCTGACCACATTATGAGTTCCCAAATGCAAAATATCTGCACCCCCACCCCCTGACAGGGCACTGAAATTGCTTTGGATGAAGCTGGGTAAGATGCAGCTGCTCCTGTTAGGGCTGTGTTTCAGGAAAGAGATTGTTTTTCATTTACTGTATCTTCCCCAAAGTAATGTGCTTAGTCTAAGCTGATGATTTAGGCTCTCTTTGTAGCTGCTGGACTGACAGATTCAGCACCAGAAGGTGCTTCATCCTATTCTGAGGCAGAGCTGTGATGTCTCTAATAAATATAAAGGAAGTTTAGACATCTGGCTCAGATTAAGCACTCAGCTTTTAGATAGTTAAGTTAGGTGAAAGCAAATTCAGCCTCACTATGAGCCTGCAAAGTTGCTGACAACCAAGATTGGGCATGTCAAACCCAAAACATGCAACTTTAGCAAAGAAGATCTTATTTTGGAAGTGTTCCTGCAGAAAAAACATACAAGATACAGTCCTTTGTAGGGGAAGATAGAGGGGGCAAAGCAATATGTGAGTGTTCCTTGCTGTGGGCAAATAAAACCCAGTGTCAAAGGTAAAACAAACCATTTATATTTCTGTCAGCTCCCCTGGTTTATTGTGTGCAAAAGCTTTTGGAAGTCAACAGAAAGGTCAACCGGCAGGGTGGAAATTTTATAAAAAATACTTAGATTGGCTTTTATTGACAAATGTAAATGGAAACCAATTAGATGATCAGGCTAAAAGTAGGCAAAGGAATGGCATTAACACTCCAAGAATGTAATGGTCATTGCTAAGGATGCGTTTTGTTCAGTTACTTGCCTTTAGTGGAGGTGGCAGGGGGAAATCAATTATGCTTTACCTTTTAACTGCCTTTTAAAGCCTTGCAAAATTGATTTATACAGCATTAAAAATCCAGCAATAAAACAAGGAAAAAGTTGGATGGTATAAATGACCTGTAAATGCTGGGCTGCAAAAAAACACCCCAAAAACCTCCCAAAAATCCAGCCTACCTTTCTACCTGGGAAAATCAGCTAAATTGGCACTGCTACGTTGCAGCCATGAGTGCAGAACGAAATCATTGTGACCAAACCTTGTATCCATGGGGTGAGAGGTGTGATTCCTTCAGCACAACCCCCCCGATTGAAGACTTGGCACTTGAGTTTTTCAACAGAAAAGCAATGAGCATCTTCAGCTCGTGACCACACAAGTGCAAGCCACAGCAGCCAGGCCACCACAGGGTTGTGACTGAATCATTGAATCACAGAATGGTTTGGACTGGAAGGAACTTTAGGTCGTCCAGTTCCAATCCCCAGCCACTCGACCAGGCTGCTCAAAACCCCATCCAATCTGGCTTTGAACACTTCCAGGGATGGAGTGTCAACAACTTCTCTCAGCAACCTGTTCAAGGGCATCGCCATCCTCACAGAAATAATTTCTTTCTAATATCTAATCTTAACCTACTCTTTTTCGGATTAAAACATGATACACGAGCAACAATGGTGTACTTTGGGTTAATCCTCTGGGTATCCACCTTGTCTCCTGAATTTTGTGTACAGATAAAGGTAGCCAAAATAAGTGGGATTCAGGACCAGGAATGCTCCTCTCATCCAGCTGTGGCTGTGACCCCAGGTCCACAGCAGCTTTTTCGGGTATCCCCAAAAAGCGCACACACAAATACACTCAAACAGCCACGAAGATGAATTTCGAGAGCATCCCATGAACACACAGCAGTCACACAAACATGCAGAGCACAGACATCACATTGCCTTCCTCCTCCCCCACCAGCTGGGATGGAAGTTGCTGTGGGAATACACACAGGAGGGATTTTTCCAGCAGCTGGACTTGGACAGCTTTTGGAGCATCTGGCCCCAAGGTCCCAGTCCTTGCCTCAGGCTTTTACCAGGACTCTCAAATCCCTGTGGTACCAGTCTGGCACCAGACCTCCCACTCTGTTTACAGCCAGCCTGGCTTGCAGCCCATCACATTTATGTGCTGGCTCACACTAGTGAGCTCACTAGCACAGAAGAGAGCATCAGGATTTAGGAAGAAGACAGGATAGGTTGTGGTGAAGGGCTCAGCCAGACAAACATCCTGACCAGCAGACAGTTTGCCCATAAACATTTTCCCTTTCTTTTCCCACTCTTTTTTTCTTCCTGGTCCATCTTGATCCCTCCATTCTGCTGCCTTTGCTCCTGCTAAACATTCCATCTTCACACATTCCCGCATTCTTTCTGCTTCTGCACCCCATAGTAAGCCCTGATCCTTTTCAGGCAAGACCCCCTCCAGTTTTCAGGGCATTCTTGCAAGGGTGGTTTTCTGGCTGACTCCTCCACCTGGACTGGATTCACTGATTAGGGAGCTACAGGGACTCATACCTGGGTCTCTGAGTTGGTAAAGAATGTCCCTTAATCACATAACTCACCAGAGCACATGACATTTCTTTCAGACCTCTTTCTGTGCTTTATTTCTTCTTTTCACTTGCCTTTTGTTTTGTCCTCCATTCCCTGCCTTGTCTGCCAAATAATAACCAAATGTCAGCATTTTCTGCTGCAGGGAGAAAGTCTCCAAACTGGTTGGTCCATACAGGACCTTTCCTCCTGTGCCATGGATCATTGTGACATCCAGTTTTGTCTCCTCAGCCCATGAAGTGATGCCATTAACCCACAATGCCATATTCTGTTGTGGCTTGGGAACCAAGAGAAATATGTTCTGGCTGTTGGAAGCATTCCCTACAACAGTAACTCGTTTAGCTGAAGACACATCCGAGTGAAATTGGAAAGTTGGAGAGAAGTTTGTGAAATGTCACAGGGTGGTTTGTGTGGATCAATGGGATTACCTTGGTCCCTAAACTCTGGCCTTGTGAACTGTCAGCATATCAGTGAGGCAGCTTGGCTAGGCAAGACCCCAATTGCACTCCCAACTTTTCCTAAAGAACCGGAAGGGTAAGGAAAATGTCAATCTCTTCTTTGTTGTGATTTGGAGCCTGGTCTGGCCTCCAGACTGGTGTAATCCATTCCACTCTATTAAAGAAAAAGGAAAATCCATTCCATCTCCACTAATACATTCCATCCCTTTTAAAAGAAATAGAAACTGGTTAAACAGGAGGATTTTTATCTCTGTCTGAAGTCAAGTTCTTAGACAAGCTTGTTATTTTGGCCTGAGGTAGTACACTGAAAGGTGGAATCTGTTATGTTTCACACTCTTTTTTACCTCCTTTCCAGTGTTTATGGAAATTCTTTAATTATAACATCATGCAGTTAATGGCAGGAAAGGATATTGGGCAGGGTACCAGTAGTGTTTAAATCATGAGAGCTCTGCTTAAACAAATTATTATCTTTCATTCTCTGGAGTACATGTGACGCCTGATAAAAGGTCAAAGACAAACCTTTTAAACCAAAATAGAAAAGAGGTTTAAAGACAGTGCAACCCTATTCCTTTGTTATTACCTTTGACTTGCTTTATAGGAGACATGAAGGATGCAGGTCAGCTCTGCAATCTGAACGAGTCTTATCCTGTCAGATTGCTGTTCAAACCCTTTCATTTCTGCAGTTACTCAATTTAGCTAAGAAATCTTGCAAAATATCCCCAAGCTATAAGTTTCTTCCACATGGAAAGAGGGTCTGTCCCATCCTTTGCATCCCATCCTTCATTCCCTCTTGTCTTGTTCAGGACTAACTGACCCTTCCCTGTGTTTCTCCTTAATGCTCACCCTAAATAGTAATAAATGCTCACCCTAAATAGTAATAAATGTAATTATCTTCAGTGTTTAGGAACTTCACCGCTTCTGCTGGACTTTGCCTCTTATTCTTATAAGAAATTAGCTTGAAAACGTCTCTCTTTTCTCATACCACTGCAAGTTGCATTCTTTACAAAACAGTCAGGATTCTCAGGGGCAATTAAAACACAAATGCTGAATACTTCCATGCATCCACTCTTATTTTCCTGGAGACAGTAAAACACAGCTACAGCCCAAAGGCTAAAGAGAATTCATTACTGTGCATGTTGTTATCCTCTAATGTCACCATAAATTAGTTGGAAGACTCTCCTCCTAAAATAAGGATCAGAAAGATCCTTTGAGGTTAAAGTTTTGTTACAGCAAGAAGATGTCCTGAAAGCATCCTCATTTCAGGGACACTGCAGGCTTGGAAATACTCATACCTTGAAGGGCCCCATTTTGAGTCATGCACATTTCCTTAGGCAGTGGTGAAAATAAAGAAATCAGCAATATTGAAAATGTCCTTTCTCACTCTATTTCTAAGTCTCTTCCTACTGATGAGAATTTGGAAAGCTCACCTTCTTCCTTCCATGCCAAATACTCATCTATGATAATGCTTTATATCAATTTAATAATGATAATAATAAAATGTTATAAAACACATTCTTATTGTACATTTCCTTGGAATTGATGTCATTTTCTGTTTCGTATCCCTTGCACTGTCTCTTTCACTCAATGTTGTTTAACATTTCGGTTATGTTCGGACACACAGATCCACCCAAGGAATGAAGCTTCATAACAACAGAAAATTGTTTCTCACAAAAGCAAATAATCTAAGAAGACAGAGGTCAGACAGAGGACATTATGAGCATTTCCAAGAGCCAGGGAATGTGGAAAGCTAACCTGGTGCTCTTTGAAGAATTCAAAGGAGTCCCACCTGAGCTCCAGCCACTGCTCCAGAAAGGAGAGGCTCCCTCAAGGATCCACTGTGGTGTTTACAACCCTGTGGAATCATCCTGGACAGCCTGGAATATACCAGATACATCTGCAAAGGGGATCTTCCCCTGTGGTGAGATGAAATTCCACTTTAATGTCTCTAAATGTGAGTGTATAGGTGAAGTTACCTCGACCCGTGTGAGATCTGGTCAGTATAGTCAATACAACATAAGGAATAATTCAGCTACAAACCTCTAGGTATTTATTTAATGACGAATTCAACTTTCTTTAGTCCTTATTGATTATTTTTTCTATTTATTTTCTTTTCCTGGGATTTTTCTCTTTTTTTTTCCCTCCCCAAGTCATTAATGTCCTCGTTTAAATCTGTGTCTAAAAAAAGTCTTTGGAACTGGAAAAGTTTAAACCAATCATTTCAGTTGCACCATCTGGTATATCTTTGGGTAATTATGACACTCAAAAATACACTAATTTTTCAGGTGTTTTTCAGGTGTTACACAGAACCTGTCAACTGGATGTGTGAAGGTCATGTTGAGGACTTTCAAAGGGCTGATGATTTGTTTTGCTTCTGATTTTTTACTTTTTAATATATAATGTAAAGCAATTTGGAGAGATCTGATTTTCAGAAAGAGTGTGAAATCCACCCATCTCTTCAGTTTTGATACCAGCTTTATTATCTTGCTGGGATCTTTGAAGGGCCCAGCATATCAAACAGGCACTGAAAGGGTTTCCTGTGCTTCCCATCGGCTCAGGAAATATCGGCATTCACTTATTCTGAGGAGTGTTTCTGTTCTGAATTAAGATCTTTGCCTAGAATTTCAGATAGTATCTTCAACTGAAGATAATTTTTTTATCCCAGAAAATGCCCTTAGGATTACAGTTTCAGATCAGGAACTAATCTAGAGGATAATGTACTGAAAAAACAAAGATGAGTTTTCTGCAGCTGTATCAATCACACACACAAGGAACTTCTTCTAGACTTCCACATTCAGGAATCAGAGATGTTTTTTGGTTACATAAGGTTATGTTACATTTTTTGCTCTTGTTGCTGTTGGCGGTGGCTTTTTTTCCCCTCCAAATTCATGAGAAATGCAATATATTGTGATCAACTCCTAGAGCACTGATTTATTTATTTCTTCTGGAATACTGGTAGGGGAGGTGGTACAATTAGCTCCCAGGTCCTTCTAGAAATAATTGATAATGTTCCATGACATCAGACACCTTACCTATCTGTACAAAAAATAAAGAGAGGAGAACACTTAATTCTAAAGGTAAAAATCAGGCAGATTTCCGTCATGGTTATTCTGCTCTTCACTACGCTTGTGCTCTGATTAGGTGATTTTATTATCATGAGATTCATCATAGTTAATGTTTCAATGATGCCTTCTGGTTACTCAAGTGGTTTAAGGAAAATGAATCTATTAATATTTTCCAATAACTGAATTCCCAAGGCAATTAGTTTCATATTGTCTTCAATCTTTTCTTCTAAAAGAGAAGTGTTAGCCATTTATTTTTATACTCTGCATTTTTTATTAATGCAATAAAAAAAATTATTATTCTCCTTCTTCTTCTTGTTCTCCTTCTTCTTCTTATCATTCTCCTTTTCCTCCATCTTCTCCTTCTCCTTCTCCTTCTTCTCTGTCTTTTCCTTCTCCTATCTTCTCCTACTCCTTCCTATTTTATTATTATTATTGTTGTTGTTATGATGNTACGCTTGTGCTCTGATTAGGTGATTTTATTATCATGAGATTCATCATAGTTAATGTTTCAATGATGCCTTCTGGTTACTCAAGTGGTTTAAGGAAAATGAATCTATTAATATTTTCCAATAACTGAATTCCCAAGGCAATTAGTTTCATATTGTCTTCAATCTTTTCTTCTAAAAGAGAAGTGTTAGCCATTTATTTTTATACTCTGCATTTTTTATTAATGCAATAAAAAAAATTATTATTCTCCTTCTTCTTCTTGTTCTCCTTCTTCTTCTTATCATTCTCCTTTTCCTCCATCTTCTCCTTCTCCTTCTCCTTCTTCTCTGTCTTTTCCTTCTCCTATCTTCTCCTACTCCTTCCTATTTTATTATTATTATTGTTGTTGTTATGATGTAAGATCTCAGTGCTATCACTTTATTATCATGTATAAATCCTTTGGTCCCCCAAATCCATGTTCAGGCACCAGAAATATAACTTTCAAGGTGTCTGGCTACTGATGATCTTGCTATTAATGCCCAAAATTTTGATTTTTCCATGATGCTAGAAATGAATTACCAGAAGCCTTTCTATCTACTTTTCCTACCATGCCCTGGTACTGTATTTGAAGAAACACCAATATCTCGGACAGAAACGAGGGATTTAACATGGTTCATATGCCTGGTAAGGAAAACATGGAGCTTCTATCTTTTTTCAGAATTCTCTGCTCTGTAGATTATTTCAACTCAGCATCTACTGGATGTCTGAATCTATTATTTCCATATACGCAAATTAAATCAACAGAATAAGTTGTTAGTAAGGCAAAATGACTTGTAAATTAAGAACGGGGTTTTTTCCTGCTTAAATACAACCACATATTTCTGAGCTACAAACCCAGATTTATACTTCTTTCCCAGAATCAAAGGAATCAACAGAAAGAAACAGACATTTCTGGGATGTTATATATCTGACATCTAAAATAGATCAGATGTGCCACGTCTGTTCCTATCCACTGGCTCCATAAAAGGAACGGAGCTGACTGCTCAGGCTCCTGCACTGCGGAATTTATTTCAACTAATTTTAGCAGTCTAATCCTTTTTGAGATGCAGTGAATTAGGGTCTACAGTGCCATATCACAGTGAAGTTGGGTGTGTAGGGTAAGGGAAAACCTTATATAAGAACACCAGATTGGGAAAAGGCAAGACTTTCTGCATGTTCCCAATGTTAGGCTTGCAGCAGAAGCAGCAAACTCTGGGCTAAAGAATAAATTGCTGTGACAACTTAATTCTGTTAATCAATTAGACGATTCAAGAGAAAAAAAGGTGATTACTGAACGCTGACAATGAGTTGCCTGCAGAGGAAGACATAAAAGCAAACAAACAATCCTGCCTGCCAATTTAGCCTGCAGGGAACATTCACATTCTCCTCTGACCCCAAATCTAAGTAGCAGTTGAACTTTGAGCACAGCAGCAAGTCCCATCAACCAGCTGTTTTCCATTCCACACAGGATTTCACTGTCCAGCCTACTGCCTCCAGCCTGAAAGATGTGAGGATGTGCTTCCAGCAGTCATTCATCAATTTTTCTACTCTGCTGCAGGGAGGCACAACAGGCTGGAGGTGTGTCTTTTTTTTTTTT